>JZKD02S0940339.1:26032-37805 GCA_000966675.3 Picea glauca | reverse complement strand
AAACCAACATTATCCATATAAAAATCCAACTATTTAAATTGCATGGATGAGGCACTGAGAACAATTTGCAGTCTTGTTTCTCTTGATCTCCTTTTTCACATATCTTCTTGTAAGACTCCCAATGAAGCCTGTACCACCTTGGAAGGTCTATTTGGAAAATATGATGTGATTAGGGGACACATTATGGAGGTGGATTTGCTCACATTGGATCCAAAAGGCTTCGACAATATCCAATATTTCTTTACAAAATTCAAGGATTTAGTGTCGCAACTCAAAGCTTGCGGGGTTGATAAATCGAAGGAGGAAAGACAAATGGTTCACACCATTCTATCCAAGATTGGTATTGAATTATATGTATTTGTATCCACATTCCATTTTGTCAGATTCGCCTCTAGAGCCACCTGGAAGATGCCTTCTCTTGAGGACATTATCGAATCCCTGACACAAGAGCAAACCAAGCTCATCAACATGAGCACAATCAAAGGCCCAAGGGTGCATGCACTCATTGTGCATGATGGTAGACACAAATATTAGAAAGATAAATATAATGATAAACGTAAATATCGTGCACATTCGAAGAAGGAAGGGTACACAAAACCCTTCATCAATGCCTCCGGATCCAAAGCAGAAAAGGGGAGAAATGCACATATTGTCACAAAGTATTCCATTTGGAATCCGAATGAAAAAACAAAAATTAGATATGATGACTCATATACTTCAACAAAACAACCTTGGAGCTTGTATCCCTGAGGGTGCCAAGAAGAAGAAGCCAGAAGATTCAAAATCCAAGAAAGGCAATTCTAGCCATGCCTCGATTACCATCAGCTCCTCTCTCGATGCTTGGATCATAGATTCAGGAGAATCACATCACATGGATTCCTCAAAAGTAGTATATTATTCATTGGATGCATGCAAAGGTCCTTCTATTCTAATGGGGGACAACTCTTTTGTCGAATTCACCGATAAAGGAAGGGTTGAACTCACCAATGGAATCTTCGAGAATGTGTTGCACGTTGATGCAGGAGCATCACTAACTCATCAAGCGAGCTAGCACATCAAGCGGAGATCAGTTGGATAAACAAACCCAAATTTTTGAAGTGCTTTGGGATTGTAGCGCAAGTCTTTAATGAACCATTTATGAAGGCGCATTTGTATATTGTATTGGACCTTGAGCCTTTAAAGCTCTCGTCCTTTGGTAGATAGGAGGCATTTAATATAGTTAATGCTGGTAGATAGGATTTTAAGTCTAGATTTGATAGTTTAGAGTCCGAGAGGGAAAATGGATATAGACACCCTCATTGTACCATTGTAACATAGTAGTGAAGAATAGAGGAAGCATTCAGGAGAAGAGAAGAGAAAGAAGAGAATATTGTATGAAGAACACCCATGTACAGGCAATTGAATTAATAAAAGGAAGCTTTGATTCAAGCACATGGTTCATGTTGTTTTCTTTGTGTATTGATGTTATGCTCAAGAATGTTTGCTTCTTGTTATGTATTTTCTTTGTATATGTTGTGCATGTGATTTCATGTTTCAAACTGAAGTCTGAAAGGGAGAGAGAGTGAGGTTCAATTGTTTCTCTATCTGAGCCAGGAGATTCCTACAAGGTGTGCAATTGAAAACATCCGCAAGGCGTGCGTTGATGGAGGCTCAAGTAGTTTAACTCTTGTCCTTATTCACTCAGAAGTGTGAGTGGGTTGTTGAAGCCGTGCAAGGAGTGCATAGGATGAAGCAGAAGTCTCAGTTGTGAACCTGAGCAAAGGAAATCAAAGACTGTTGCTACAGGAGTGCGCAGAGTCAAAGGAATTCAACACTTGGGAGTTGTTGAATGATTGTCGCAAGGAGTGCAGGCAAGTCCCTCTGAAAGAATCAGAGTGGAAAATTTCAGGAGGTATAGCACCTTCGTGATATCGTTAAAAGAGAGCACAGGAGGGTTGTGCCATGGAATTTTCGAGCAAGGAGTTGCAAGTGCAGGCATTGGAGAGCAAGTTCTGAGAAGGGACACTTATCCATTCTCAAGAAGTCCTCAAGAAGAGAGGAAAGGAATCGACGGTCAAGAGTCAAAGAGGAATTTTGTGAAATCTCGTCAGTCGTTAGATCTTGGGAAGTTGCACAGGGTTTAAGTCCTAGTGTGCAAAGGAGGAGTCCCAGAGGAGTCATCGGGATAGCAGAGTCATCGGGGTTTTTTTGAGCAAAAGAATCGAGACCTTGTGAGTCTCGAAATACTAACGAAGAATCCTAGATGTTGATCTCGGCAGGACACGCGTCAGACATCAGGACAAGAGTCGAGATTTAACCCATCAGGGATTCCAGAAGGGAAGGAATCATTGCATTAGGAATCGCAATTTCGTGATATCCCGATGGGAGCTTGGAACTGTCCATCGGCGAGGACGCGTGGCACGAGATCCTGAAGAGTTGGAGTTTGGTGGCATCGGAGTTTTTGGAGGCAAGAAACTCTCGTATGTAGGAATCGCAATCTGTGATTTCCTTATAGGATCAGAACCATCCAACAACAAGGACACATGGCAGGAGATCCCAAGGAGTCGGGGATCAGAGAATCGGGGTTTTTGAAGACAGGGAAATCGCGCAACTGAAAGTTGCGATACGCGATTTCCCGATCACTACAAGAGTGTGGGCCATAGGCGCTTGAGTAGAGGACAGGTGGCATCGGCATATCGGGAGTTGAGGATCTGTGAGGGCAGTGGACCATGACAACACAAGTGCCGATTTTCCGACGGGGAAATTCCCGATAAGAGCAAGGAGGCCGTGGGAGAATATTCATCAGGATTCGGGGAATTGTGAGACCTGATCCTGTGCTTTCAGGACTCACGATCTTGCGAGGTCCGATTTCTCGATAAGACAAGGGAGATCATAAGGAGAGTCCTATGGGTATTGGAAAGTACCGATAAGGGATTTGAAGAGTGTTTCATCTCTTCGGGCTGAAGGAAGAGAAGGTCCTGTGGGAGCGGACATGCCCTGGGTGGCGCGTTTACGTCAGAGTGGTATCAGAGAAGATTTCTTGTCTGTATATTTCAGGAAAGGGGAGCGAGGAAGGAAAGAAGCACTCTGATACATGTCAGAGTGGTATCAGAGTGAGAAAATATATTTTCTTTCTGTAGCAGAGAAGAAGAGAAATTTCACCATGCCACCGAGGAGAGAAAGACAATTAACCGATCCAGAGGATAGGGGGAACCAGAGAGGAAGAGGGAGACAAGCACAAAATCCAGAAATGGAGAGGCAGATACGTGATCTCCGAGCAAGACTAGAAGATATGGAAGCAACGCAGAGGTGCATAGCCAGTGCTGGAGATCTGAGTGACTCCAAAGACGAAGTTGAAGTCGAACATTAAGGAGAAGTTACAGCCAAAGATGCAGCCAATGAGCGATTAATTAAGGCTATCGCCTGGATGAGTTCCAAAAAAAAGATGGACATTCCAACTTATGAAGGGAGTCTGGATGCAGAAGAGCTTCTAGATTGGATTAAAACTCTTGACACTTACTTTGATTATGAAGATATTGAAGAGGATAAGAAGGTTAGGCATGCTGTCACATGATTGAAGGGACACACAACATTATGGTGGCACGAACTTCAAGCAGATAGACGTTCCAAAGGCAAGCAAAAGATTAAAAGCTGGGATCGAATGATTGTGAAGATGAAGGCAAAGTTCATCCCAAGGGATGATCAAATCACATTGTTCAAGAGAATGCAGAACCTGAGACAAAAGTTGATGACAGTAAAGGAGTATACTGAGGAATTCTACAAGCTAAATATCAGAGCAGGTCATCGGGAGAGCGATGATGAAAAAGTTGCCAGGTATATGAATGGCTTGAGATACGATATCCAGGATGAGATGAGTATGATGACCATCTAAACAGTGGAGGATGCATATCAGATGGCGTTGAAAGATGAAGAGAAGCTGAGCCGTAAGCTCGGACAGCGAGGTCGAGGTAGGAGCCAGCCAAAAGGTAAATCAGTTGCCCAATATAGGTTCCAAAAATCCAAGGATGACTGGAACAAGCCTCAGACTAGAACAAAAAGAGGTGGAAGTTCACAGCAAGGCCAGCACGCTGAAAAATGAAGGTAGCATACAGAATAGGGTGGAGGAAAGGCTGATAATAACACATTTCCTCGTACCAGAGGTAGAGGAAGAGGTAGAGGTGGAGTCATCACATGCTTCACATGTGGAAAGAATGGACACAAGGCAGTTGACTATCTAGATAGGAAGAAGGATGGAGGGGAAGCTCACATTGTCGAGGCACAGAGGCGAGATGTTGAAGCAGAAGACGCTTAAGACGGAAGGTCATTAATGATGTAGTAAGTTCTCTTAACACCCGAGAAGGAGGTGGAGGACACAGCTCAAAGAAACAGACTTTTCAGAACCACATGCAAGACCAAAGATAGGAAATGAAAGGTTATTGTGGATAGCGGTAGCATAGATAATCTCATTTCAACCAAGATGGTAGAAAAGCTAGAGTTGGAGACAACTGATCACCCGAGTCCATACAAAGTTTCATGGTTATAGAAGGGACATAAGGTAAGTGTCACCAAACAGTGCTTAGTTGACATCAAGATAGGAGGATATAATGAGAAAATACTCTGTGATGTTATTCCTATGGATGTATGTCATTTATTGCTAGGCAGACCATGGCAATATGACAGGAACGTAATTCATGATAGGAAAATGAATACGTTTACTTTGGAGAAGAATGGAAGAACACATATGCTACTTCCAATTAAAGATAAAGAAGTAAAACCAGAACCGATAAATACTGTACTTCTCATGAGTGGGAAGGAACTTCTGGTGGAAGTAAATAAGAAGGAAGATCCACAATATTTTGTGGTCAGGAAACCAAAAATCGTTTTGACTAGCACAAGAGTGGATGATTTGCTAGAAGAAATTCAGGAACTGCTGGAACATTTCGCTGACATTGTGGTAGACAAATTACCTCATTCATTGCCACCGATGAGGAGTGTGAGTCATCATATAGACCTCATACCAGGAGCCAGTTTGCCAAACAAATCTGCGTACAGGTTGACGCCGCAGGAGAATGAAGAGGTTAAAAGGCAGGTACAGGAACTATTGGATAAAGGACTGATCAGGGAAAGTTTAAGCCTGTGCATCGTTCCAACGGTATTGAGTCCAAAGAAAGATGGAGGTTGGAGAATGTGCATCGATTCCAGAGCCATTAACAAGATAACCATTAGGTACAGGTTTCCATTGCCACGGATGGACGACTTGATGGACTGTTTAAGTGGAGCCAAATTTTTTTCAAAGGTTGATTTGAAAAGCGGATACCATCAGATTCGCATGAGGGAAGGCGATGAGTGGAAGACATCCTTCAAAACCAACGAAGGGTTGTATGAATGGATAGTCATGCCGTTTGTCTTGACGAATGCACCAAGTACCTTCATGAGGCTAATGAATGAAGTGCTAAAGGAATTCATTGGGAAGTTTGTCATTGTTTATCTGGATGACATATTGATTTTCAACAAAAAAAAGCAGAACATCTGAAGCATTTAGCTGCAGTAATGAAGAAGCTACAGCAGGAGAAGCTATTGATCAACATGAGGAAATCTTCGTTTATGAATACATAACTCATTTACTTGGGATTTTTCATATCGGTGAATCAATTAAACATGGATCCAAGTAAAGTGGAGGTAATTAAAAATTGGCCATCACCGAGAAATATTTTCGAGGTGAGAAGTTTTCATGGACTGGCTAGTTTCTACTGAAAATTCATTAGGAATTTTAGTGGAATTAGCGCAGGGATGATGGAAACAGTTAGGAAAAGACATAAATATTTTCATTGGACTAAAGAGGTAGAGAAGAGTTTCAACCTGTTGAAACAAAAGATCATGGAACAACCGATTTTGGTGTTGCCGGATTTTACGAAAGTGTTCCAGGTAAAATGTGATGCGAGTGGCTTTGCCATAGGAGCGGTCTTGAGCCAGGAGGACAGACCAATTCCGTATTTCAGCGAGAAGCTAGATGAGGCAAAGGTGAAGTACTCCATGTACGACAAATAATTTTATGCTATCATACAGGCGTTGAAGAAATGGAGGCATTACTTGATCCCGAAAGAATTTGTTTTGTATAGTGATAATCATGCATTATAGTTTGTGACTCAACATGAGAAGTTGAATCAGAAACATGCTAAATGGGTAGAGTATATGAAAATTTTTACATTTGTAATTAAACACATTTCAAGTACTGCTAACAAAGTGGTTGATGCTTTGAGCAGGAAGTGTTTGTTGTTGCAGGAGTTCCGAATCAAAACATTGGGTTTTGAAAATCTTACGGACATGTATGCAGGTGATGCAAATTTTGCAGAGGCATATGAAGTAGCTGAGAATCCATTTCTCAGATATGGAATCCCATGGATAGATTATATGATCCAGGAAGGACTTTTGTTCAGAAGAAAATCAGCTGTGTATTCCGAATTGCTCCATGAGGGAGAATCTGCTAAAAGAGAAACACAGCGGAGGCTTGGCAGGACATTTTGGCCATGACAAGACATTTGCAAAGATGAGAGAAGCATACTTTTGGCCAGGGATGATGTCGGAAGTCAAGAGGTTTATCGACAGATGTATAATTTTCCAACATTCAAAGGGCAGGAAGAAGAATGTGGGATTCTATCAATCATTACCCATACCCGAGAGGCTGTGGGATGAAATCAGCATGGATTTCGTATTGGGATTGCCTAGAACGAAAAGAGGACATGATTTGATATTTGTGGTGGTTGAAAGGTTTTCCAAAATGGCACATTTTATTCCATGTCAAAATACCAGCGATGGGACTCATATCGCAAATTTGTTCTTCAAGGAGGTCATTCGACTTCACGGGTTACCCATAAGTATAGTATCAGAGAGGGATACGAAATTCATTGGACATTTTTGGAGGACACTCTGGAAGAATATGGGGACTAAATTGATGTTTAGTTATACCTATCATCCACATATGGATGGGCAAACAGAGGTGGTAAATAGAAGTCTAGGAGATTTATTAAGAAGCTTGGTGATAGAACACCACAGCAGTTGGGATAATGTGTTGCCACAGACAGAGTTTGCATACAATGAATTAGTGAATAGAAGCACAGGAAAAATTCTATTTGAGATTGTATATGGTAGGCAGCCACGAGGAGTTTCTGAACTGAGGGATTTAGAACAGATAATAACTAAGAGCACAAGCACTGAAGAATTCGCAGAGGCGATGAAAGGACTTCACAGCAGGGTGAAGGAGCGATTGCTGGAATCAAACTAGGAATATAAGCGTAGAGAAGATCAACATCAAAGACAACTTTAGTTAGAAGTTGGTGATCTAGTTCTGGCACATCTAAGGAAGGAAAGGTTCCCAAGAGGAACATACAATAAGTTGAAAATGAAGAAAATCGGGCCATGCAGAGTCCTAAAGAAATTAGGAGAAAACGCTTATGAAATTGAGTTGCCAGGTGAGATCGGAATATCTCTGAAATTCAATGTCTCAGACTTATATCCATATAAGGCTGAGGAAGTAGGAGCTGGAAGTGATGAACAACCAGAGGTCTAGTGGCAGAAGCAAATGCAGATTGTAGAGAAGCCACAAATGGAGTGTATACTTGACAAGAGGGTGAGAAAAAAGACCAGGCAGAAGCAATACTTTGAGTATTTGGTCAAATGGAAGAACCATCCAATGGAAGATTCCAGCTGGGAGACTGAAGCAGAGATACAAAAGCATGGACAGACCATGTAGTAGCTCATGGACAGGAGCCCATGAAAGTTTTTAAGCCGAGGAGTATGATGCAGGAGCATCGCCAACTCATCAAGCGAGCCAACACATCAAGCGGAGATCAGTTGGATAAACAAACCCAAATTTTTGAAGTGCTTTGGGATTGTAGCGCAAGTCTTTAATGAACCATTTATGAAGGAACATTTGTATATTTTATTGGACCTTGAGCCTTTAAAGCTCTCGTCCTTTGGTAGATAGGAGGCATTTAATCTAGATAATGTTGGTAGATAGGGTTTTAAGTCTAGATTTGATAGTTTAGAGTCTGAGAGGGAAAATGGATATAGACACCCTCATTGTACCATTGTAACATAGTAGTGAAGAATAGAGGAAGCATTCAGGAGAAGAGAAGAGAAAGAAGAGAATATTGTATGAAGAACACCCATGTACAGGCAAATGAATTAATAGAAGGAAGCTTTGATTCAAGCACATGGTTCGTGTTGTTTTCTCTGTGTATTGATGTTATGCTCAGGAATGTTTGCTTCTTGTTATGCATTTTCTTTGTATATGTTGTGCATGTGATTTCATGTTTCAAGCTGAAGTCTGAAAGGGAGAGAGAGTGAGGTTCAATTGTTTCTCTATCTGAGCCAGGAGATCCCTGCAAGGTGTGTAGTTGAAAACATCTGCAAGGAGTGCGTTGATGGAGGCTCGGGTAGTTTAAATCTTGTCCTTATTCACTCAAAAGTGCGAGTGGGTTGTTGAAGCCATGCAAGGAGTGCGTAGGCTAAAGAAGAAGTCTCAATTGTGAACCTAAGAAAAGGAAATCAAACACTGTTGTTGCAGGAGTGCGCAGAGTCGAAGGAATTCAACACTTGGGAGTTGTTGAATGATTGCCACAAGGAGTGTGGGCAAGTCCCTCTGAAAGAATCAGAGTGGAAAATTTCAGGAGGTATAGCACCTTTGTGATATCGTTAAAAGAGAGAATAGGAGGGTTGTGCCGTGGAATGTGCGAGCAAGGAGTTGCAAGCGCAGGCATTGGAGAGCAAGTTCTGAGAAGGGACACTTAGACATTCTCAAGAAGTCCTTAAGAAGAGAGGAAAGGAATCGACGGTCAGGATTCGTAGATGAATTTCACGAAATCCCATCAGCCTTTAGATCTCGGGAAGTTGCACAGGGTTTAAGTCCTAGTGTGCAAAGGAGGAGTCTCATAGGAGTCATCAGAATAATAGAGTCATCGGGGTTTTGTTCAGAAAAAGAATCGAGACCTTGTGAGTCTCGAAATACCAACGAAGAATCCTAGCCATTGATCTCAGTAGGACACGCGTCAGACATCAGGACAAGAGTCGGGATTTAACCCATCGGGGATTCCAGGAGTGAAGGAATTGTTGCATTAGGAATCACGATATCCCGACGGGAGCTTGGAACCGTTCATCGACGAGGACGCATGGCACGAGGTCCTAAAGAGTCGGAGTTTGAAGGCATTGGAGTTTCCTAAGGTAAGAAACTCTCGTATGTAGGAATCGTGATCCATAATTTCCCGATAGGATCAGAACCGTCCAACAGCAGGGACACGTGGCAGGAGATCCCAAGGAGTCGGGGATTGAAGAATCGGGTTTCCGAAGACAGGGAACTCACGCAACTGGAAGTCACGATACATGATTTCCCAATCACTACAAGAGTGTGGGCCATAGGCGCTCGAGTAGAGGACAGGTCGCATCGGCATATCAGGAGTCGGGGATCCGTGAGGTCTGTGGACCACGATAGCACAAGTGCTGCTTTCCTAGGATTAACTGGACGAAGTTTTTGTTGAACAGGCTTAGGGTTTGGATACGTAGTGATCTCATGTTCGACTATTTTTGGATTGATGCCTAGCATTTCCTCGTAAGACCAAGCAAAAACATCGCGGAATTCTTTAAAAGGATCTGTGTAAATCTGAATCTCTTCGGGGGGGAAATCCGCTCCGACGAAAACATTCTCCACGATGCCAGGGTTTTAGGAGATATTGATAGGTATCGTGGCAGTGATAGTCGCCATATTTCCCTCAACATAAATATCCTATGTAGCTAAGAGGTTAATGGGACAAGGCTGATCTCCCATCATGGTGATAGTGAATTCTCCTGCCTCAATTCGGTGTAACTCTGGGAGGAAATATGATCTGTGATGAAGATCTTCCCAGGGTTTGTCCGGACCAGTCATTGCTTCGATTATTGCTTCGCCCGAAGGCAAGAATAAATCTAATGAATCGGTGTTGGCAAAAGAATCCTGAGCCCAGATAGGTTCTAGGAGTGGATCCAACTCTTGTGCGGGAATTGGATCAGGAGTAGCTGAATCTTGCTGAACCAAAGAGTACGCTACTTCAGTGGCCGACAAGGGCGTATACATGCCCGCATGCCCGGTCGCATCCATCATGTCTGATGGGGAAGGAAGAATCCACGGATCCTGAAAGTAAGTCGTGCGGAATGATGAAACGTGAAAAATCTCATCCTTGTGGTGAGTCGATATAAACTTGACATCGCTATGAGGAGGTGGGTAATCAAAAGTACCCATCAAAGATGGGCACAAGCCAACTCCTATGTTAACGACACTGGCTTGAGGATTATCAACCATGGAAACCGTGGATGCCCCCAGTGTTGGGTCAGGTCGAGAGAAGGATAATTGATCAATGGTCACTATTCGGCCTTCATGTGGAAACAATAGGACTCGGAAGACTGTAGCAACCACTGCCTGCATTGCATAATTCCAACTATGACCTAACAATAGATTGTAGTCGATGGGGGCATCAACTACCTCTACTTCGACGCACACGGTCTTCCCCCCTAACTGCACAGGGAAAGAAGGGATGATGCCATGCAGTCGAAAAGAATGACCATCGAACGCAGTGAGGAGAGTAGGTGACGGAGACAACTCAGGTTGACCAATGGATTTCCAGCAAGCTAATGACATAACGCAAGTCGAAGCGCCCTCGTCTACCACTGTGCGGAAGATATTCCATGTAAAAGTTTTCGTGGGATGAGCCACTACTATCTGAAACACGACGTGGTAAGGCAAATGAGGTTTCAAGTTAGTCGTATCTAACATGATGGTTCCCGGGTTAGAAGTCTTAGTAGAGCCTAAAGCAGTCAACAAGGCTTTCCTCTGAGCAGGGCAACTTTGGAGGACTTCCAAAGTGGACATAGCACAAGGGGTTTGTGATAAATCTTCCATGACAGAGTAGTTCTGGGAGGCCCTTGCATTTGGATTATGAGAAGCTCGCTTAAATGCACCTTTCAGGATGCATGTCATTATCTCACCCAACATCTTCTCGATCTGTAGAGGAAGAGATGGGATCTCAGCTTCTTTGCCCTTCTCAAAGGCACTTGGTTTGCTATAGTCGTGCACTCTAGTCGTAATGAAAGCGTCACTTTTCACCATATATACGTTTGCGGAATATGGATTGTTTGGGGGAGGGAAGTTTTGTTGGCTGCCCCCCTCGGTACTTGCAGAGGCTTGAGTTAAATTTTGCCCATGCTGAAAGGGATTAGTCAACATTGCTTGTTGTTGCTGTGTGACAAACTTCTGGGCCTTTGCAAGTCAAGGGCATAGGTGGTTTGGGTGGTCTTCCACACATAGGTTGAATGGATACCTCACCTTCCTCTTTTCTGTGGTGCCCTCGCCATCATTATCATTTGGTTTTTTATCCCCCTTACTCTTCTTGCGTTGTTTTTTCTTCCCTTCGGGCTGCTGGTTGGCCTTTGGGTTAGTCGTCTGTACGGAGTGTACTTCTGACGTTTGAGTAGGGGGAGCAGCCAAAGCAGGATTCTAGCTGACTGTTGAGTGTTGTATAGATAACTGTTGAAATTGTTTTGTCAATTGCTCAGCGGGCTTGGTTTGTGCCGAACCAACTATACCATCGGCATGTGGTCCGACTCTCTATCTGGTTTTATCCAGAATTGATCGTGGTGCATCCGGAAGGATGGTGTACAATAGACCAGACTGAGAATAGATAAGCTCAAACTGTTGAGCCCTCATGATGGCATCTTCCTCAAAGAAAACCCCTGAAGTTGCGACGTCTTTGGATAACTGCGGAACTAA
>JZKD02S0940295.1:0-13823 GCA_000966675.3 Picea glauca | reverse complement strand
TGATAACGTACTAGAGCTTTATGGCTCCTCTCTGCACCATGTCACATATGTAATGATATTATATCTCTATGTGCTTCGACCTGTCATGGAATACATGATTCTCTGTCATCTTTATGCAGCTCTGGTTGTCACATAGGATTGTGGTTGCTTCTATCTCTAGGTCAAATAGACCGATCAACAACTTTCGAAGCCATATAGCTTCGCAGCTGGCAGAAAATGCAGTAATGTATTCTGCTTCCACTGCGCTGAGAGCAATGCTGGATTGCTTTCTACTCTGCCATGAGATCATGGCTGATCCCAAACTGAAACAACATCTTGAAGTGCTTTTCCTGTCAGAAACACTTCCTTCCCAATTTGCATTAGTATATCCACTCACTGTGAAATCATGATCTCCATCATAGCTGAGACCACAATCTATTGTACCCTTAAGGTACCTCATCACATGTTTTTCAGCCACTAGGTGAACATGTCTGGGTTCTACCAAAAATTGACTCAAGGTGTTCATGACAAAACAAATATCTGGTCTGGTGTTCGTCAGGTACATCAACGATCCAATAATCTATCTGTACAACGTGGCATCAATTAATTCTGATGAGGTGTCGACCAACAGCTTCAGCTTTGCTTCCATGGGTGTATTCATGGAATTGCATTCCAACATGTTGAATCTCTTCAGGATTTCGATTACATACTTCCCTTGGTTAAGGAAGATCCTCTATGGACTCTGCCATACCTCAATACCTAATAAATAATGCATTAGGCCAAGGTCTTTAATTTCAAATTCTGAGGCAAGTCTCTTCTTACATTCAGTGATGAGATTTTCTTCTCTGGTTAAGAATAAGTCATCCACATATAGCAGTAATATCACTGGATCATCGTTCATAACCTTGAAGTAGAGGTTAGAATTTGCTTTAATTTTGGTAAATCCCAAGCTCGTCAGGAAACTGTCTATCTGACCATACCAAGATCTAGGAGCTTGCTTCAATCCATACAATGCTTTCTTTAACCTGTAGACATGAGAATTCCTGTCTTCAACTTCAAATCCTTGAGGTTGTTCTATATACACTTCCTCTTCGATGACACCATTTAGGAAAGCTATCTTTACGTCCATCTGGTGCAACTTCCACTTTATCTTAGCTGCAAGGGTTATGATGGTTCTAATCGAAGTGTATCTAGCTATAGGAGCGAATGTCTCTTCATAGTCAATGCCTTATTTTTGAGAAAAATCCCGAGCAACGAATCTTGCTTTATACTTTTCAATACTTCCATCAGCAACATGTTTTATTTTGAAGATCCATTTGGAGGATACCACGTCTTTACTCTTCGGTATGGGAACTATTTCCCATAGATCACTCTTTATTATGGATTGGTATTCCTCTATCATGGCATCTGCCCATTATTTCATCTGAATGGCTTCTTCAAAGCAGGTAGGCTCCTTCTCTAGGAGGTCACACATCAAAGCTATATAACTGGAGAATGGCTTTGATCTTTTCACCTGTCTTGTGGTTCCTTGGGGAACACCATACTTCTCTCCATCTTGAATGAGCTCTCTAGCCCAAGCTAGATTTATTTTATGGAGGATCTTCATCTGAGGCAATTCTTGAAATTCTACTATATCATGATCTTATAGAATTTCCTCATCAGGGGAAACTACGTCTTCCCTCACTGGTTCTACAAATATGGGAACCTCCCTCACTGATTCTGCAGTTCTGGGGATTACGGTTTTTTCTTCATGTACTTCTTCAAGATGGAATCTTTTCGGTTTCTTGAGTGTTGCATCTTCATCAAAAGTCACATCCCTGCTGATCTCAATGTGGCGATGACCTGGTATGTAAATTATGAAGGCATTGGATACCTCACAGTATCTCACAAATATTCCCTTCTTTCTTGAAGGTTCCAACTTGTTTCTCTTCTCTTTCGAAATATGTATAAAACTGGGCAACCAAATATTTTGAGATGGCTTACTTCTGGCTTCTTTCTGGTGAACATCTCTTCAGGGGTCTTGAACCTAAGTGCACTATGGGATAATCGGTTTTGCACATAAACGACAATCATTGCTGCTTCTGCCCATAAGCACATTGGAATATCTTGATCATGGATCATAGTCTTCACAACTTCCATTATCATTCTGTTCTTTCGTTCAACTACACCTTTTTGTTGAACATTATAGGGAGTAAGTTCCCTCTTGATCCCAACATCTTTACAGAATCTCATGAACTCTTTTGAGGTATATTCTCCTCCATTATCTGACCTGAGTATCTTGATCTTTCTTTTGGAAAGGTTCTCTATCAAGGCTTTGAATTCCTTGAACTTATTGAACACTTCATCTTTAGATTTCAAAAAATACACCCAGGTCTTACGAGCATAATCATCAATAAATGATACATAGTATACATACCCACTAATGGAGGACGATGGCATTGGGCCACATACATNTGATAACGTACTAGAGCTTTATGGCTCCTCTCTGCACCATGTCACATATGTAATGATATTATATCTCTATGTGCTTCGACCTGTCATGGAATACATGATTCTCTGTCATCTTTATGCAGCTCTGGTTGTCACATAGGATTGTGGTTGCTTCTATCTCTAGGTCAAATAGACCGATCAACAACTTTCGAAGCCATATAGCTTCGCAGCTGGCAGAAAATGCAGTAATGTATTCTGCTTCCACTGCGCTGAGAGCAATGCTGGATTGCTTTCTACTCTGCCATGAGATCATGGCTGATCCCAAACTGAAACAACATCTTGAAGTGCTTTTCCTGTCAGAAACACTTCCTTCCCAATTTGCATTAGTATATCCACTCACTGTGAAATCATGATCTCCATCATAGCTGAGACCACAATCTATTGTACCCTTAAGGTACCTCATCACATGTTTTTCAGCCACTAGGTGAACATGTCTGGGTTCTACCAAAAATTGACTCAAGGTGTTCATGACAAAACAAATATCTGGTCTGGTGTTCGTCAGGTACATCAACGATCCAATAATCTATCTGTACAACGTGGCATCAATTAATTCTGATGAGGTGTCGACCAACAGCTTCAGCTTTGCTTCCATGGGTGTATTCATGGAATTGCATTCCAACATGTTGAATCTCTTCAGGATTTCGATTACATACTTCCCTTGGTTAAGGAAGATCCTCTATGGACTCTGCCATACCTCAATACCTAATAAATAATGCATTAGGCCAAGGTCTTTAATTTCAAATTCTGAGGCAAGTCTCTTCTTACATTCAGTGATGAGATTTTCTTCTCTGGTTAAGAATAAGTCATCCACATATAGCAGTAATATCACTGGATCATCGTTCATAACCTTGAAGTAGAGGTTAGAATTTGCTTTAATTTTGGTAAATCCCAAGCTCGTCAGGAAACTGTCTATCTGACCATACCAAGATCTAGGAGCTTGCTTCAATCCATACAATGCTTTCTTTAACCTGTAGACATGAGAATTCCTGTCTTCAACTTCAAATCCTTGAGGTTGTTCTATATACACTTCCTCTTCGATGACACCATTTAGGAAAGCTATCTTTACGTCCATCTGGTGCAACTTCCACTTTATCTTAGCTGCAAGGGTTATGATGGTTCTAATCGAAGTGTATCTAGCTATAGGAGCGAATGTCTCTTCATAGTCAATGCCTTATTTTTGAGAAAAATCCCGAGCAACGAATCTTGCTTTATACTTTTCAATACTTCCATCAGCAACATGTTTTATTTTGAAGATCCATTTGGAGGATACCACGTCTTTACTCTTCGGTATGGGAACTATTTCCCATAGATCACTCTTTATTATGGATTGGTATTCCTCTATCATGGCATCTGCCCATTATTTCATTTGAATGGCTTCTTCAAAGCAGGTAGGCTCCTTCTCTAGGAGGTCACACATCAAAGCTATATAACTGGAGAATGGCTTTGATCTTTTCACATGTCTTGTGGTTCCTTGGGGAACACCATACTTCTCTCCATCTTGAATGAGCTCTCTAGCCCAAGCTAGATTTCTTTTATGGAGGATCTTCATCTGAGGCAGTTCTTGAAATTCTACTATATCATGATCTTATAGAATTTCCTCATCAGGGGAAACTACGTCTTCCCTCACTGGTTCTACAAATCTGGGAACCTCCCTCACTGATTCTGCAGTTATGGGGATTACGGTTTTTTCTTCATGTACTTCTTCAAGATGGAATCTTTTCGGTTTCTTGAGTGTTGCATCTTCATCAAAAGTCACATCCCTGCTGATCTCAATGTGGCGATGACCTGGTATGTAAATTATGAAGGCATTGGATACCTCACAGTATCTCACAAATATTCCCTTCTTTCTTGAAGGTTCCAACTTGTTTCTCTTCTCTTTCGAAATATGTATAAAACTGGGCAACCAAATATTTTGAGATGGCTTACTTCTGGCTTCTTTCTGGTGAACATCTCTTCAGGGGTCTTGAACCTAAGTGCACTATGGGATAATCGGTTTTGCACATAAACGACAATCATTGCTGCTTCTGCCCATAAGCACATTGGAATATCTTGATCATGGATCATAGTCTTCACAACTTCCATTATCATTCTGTTCTTTCGTTCAACTACACCTTTTTGTTGAACATTATAGGGAGTAAGTTCCCTCTTGATCCCAACATCTTTACAGAATCTCATGAACTCTTTTGAGGTATATTCTCCTCCATTATCTGACCTGAGTATCTTGATCTTTCTTTTGGAAAGGTTCTCTATCAAGGCTTTGAATTCCTTGAACTTATTGAACACTTCATCTTTAGATTTCAAAAAATACACCCAGGTCTTACGAGCATAATCATCAATAAATGATACATAGTATACATACCCACTAATGGAGGACGATGGCATTGGGCCACATACATCTGAATGAATGAGCTCTAGGACTCCTTCTTCTTTGTTGTCTCTCTTTGGAAAAGGATTCTCGATGTTATTCCCTTGCACACATCCATTGCACACGCCTTCATGGTCAGTTTTGAATTCTTGTAGACCTGTGACAACTTTGCATATGTATGGTAGCACCTTGTAATTGATGTGAGCTAATCTTTTATGCCAAAGTTCACATGAGTTTGAATCTTGTTTCTTCTTGAATGCATTCTTCCCATAGATGGTCAAACTTCAGTTTCTCTGTTCTGGCACAAATCGTTTGGATGAATGCATCCCAAGGTCTTGTGAGACCATTAAGAGCTGTCAGTATGTGCTCATCTTCATCTATGGTGTTTCCAATTGCTTCTAACTGTTCTTTAAATTTTGAGATTCTGGAGAAATATTCTTGGATTGTTTCTCCTTTTTGCATCCTCGTATTCTTCAGTTGAGTTCTTAGATTCATCTTTCGGTTTATGTTCTTTCCTTTGTACAGTATGCTTAGGGCATCAAACATTTCTTTCAGAGTCTTCTTTGATGACACATAAGGAATCAAGTGGTCTTTGATTGAATCTGCAATGATTCTTTTGGCCTTGATCGTGTCCTTTAGATGCTTGGTTTTTTTTGTAGCATCGTCGGGTTCCGGTACTTATTCTTTGACGAATCTTGCTAGGTCATTCTCTTCAAGGATCAAACTGATCCTATACTTCCAGGCACATAATTTTTCCATGCCTTCCAGTTTGTCAGCAAGCTTTGTGCTTGCAGACATCTTTTACTTGGAGCTAGGAAAATGACCAAAAAATGAAAATGCTCAAAATCAAATTTTGAACTTACCAGGAGATGCGCTTGGCTGAGGCGAGTAACCTGGTGTGCTTGGATTTGAGAAAATCCAACTTTTACCCCTCTAATCTTGATTTGCATATTTATGGACTAGTGCTTCTGGTTTTCTGGTACCTCTGGTACTTTAGTACTTCTGGTATTTCTGGTACTTTGTGAAACTAGGGTTTCACTTTCCAGGAGATCTAGCCACTGAAAAGGTGTGCTAAGAGTGCCAAAGTAATCCTTGGGGGAGGGTGCACTTTTCTAGATGGTTTTAGGGTTGAAAATATTCACCATAAAAAATCCCTAATTTGCATGTACGAAAATAATGACATTTTTCACTCTTGTGAAAGATGTTTTCTTCAACTTGGCTCTGATACCATGTTAATGTTTAAGCCATTATTATAGTTCTTTTCATTTCAAAAGATAACAACATAATACAAGATCACTGAGAAATACATAATCACAAGAGACACAACATTTATCCTGGGAAACCCTCTAGGGGAAGAAAACCCAACAAAACTTCCTTATTATAGATAGCCAATACAATGCCAAGAGATAACTTAAGCTAATACAAAAGATCCTCTCCCAAAGATGTGCCACTCTCTCTCTCTCTTCTTCAACTGGAGTTCTGAAACTTGTCTCTCAATGAGAAAGTGAGGTGTGTTTAAGTGAGGCGCTAGCCTCCTTATTCATACTAATCTGTCACGTGTGAAGTGTCTCTTCACTGGCAGGGATGACTTCTTAATCTGGGTGGTTATAACCACCTTTATTTTATTCCGGGGCCTCTTTGATATATTCTGGGGTCGACTTCTTCTTTTTCCTATTACAATTATATTATGACCAATCCGCAAAAGGGGATTTGGTCATTTTATAATATCCAACATGATTAATCCACAATGGGGATTGATCCAATGAATAATATATAAAATAATAATAAGAATACACTTTGCAGTTACATTATTTCAACAGTTTCTTTATGCTGCCATCTATAGCATACTTGGTTCTGTACAACCACTTGGAAGTCACAACTGACTTCCCCATTGGCCTCAAAACCACCTCCAAAACATCATTGTGCACAATGGAGTCATACTCCTCTACCATGGCCTCTCTCCAGACCTGCTGGTCCACTGCTTGCGCAAATGTCTGTGGCTCAGTATCTGTGATACTCGTCACTAGTGCCATTTATGATCCAAATCTGATTGGAGGTATACTCTCTCTGATCTAGATATTGGGATCACCTACGTTCTCCTTGGCCTCCTTCAGGGTCTCCTCTTACCTGAAGTGGTCAACGAAGAAGTAAGGTATGTCTGCCCAAGAGTGACTACCTCAGTACTGGTCTCAACACTCCGAGAACCTGAAGCCTCTAGCCCCTTTGACTGAACACCCTCTGACTGTGACCCTGAAGCTGTGCATGCTGACCCTGTCACCCCTGATACTGACATACCTGAAACCTGAGGTTGTGCTCCCTCTGAGACATCAATCGATGCCTCTGCATAATCCTCAACACTGAATCTTGACTCGATAGATCTCTGAAAATCCCTATCCTCCTCAAATCTGACATATCTGCTCACCACCACTCTCCTAAGTGATGGAATGTAGATACGATAGGCTTTGGACACCTCTGAGTATCCAACTAGAATCCCTTGCTGGGTTGTGGGGTCTAGTTTTTTCCTTATCTTTGAGGGAACATGAGAATAGGTCAAGCACCCAAAGATCCTGATGTGCTTGACATTGGGCCTTCTATGAGTGAAGGCCTCCTTCAGGACTCATCTTCCCTAATAGCTTGTGGGGGCTCCTGTTCTGTAGGTAAAATGTAGTATCACCCACCTCTACCCATAAGTACAAAGGCAAACTTTGATCGTGCAACATGGATCTCGTTGCACCGGTAATATCCTGGTTCTTCCTCTCAACAAACCTGTTCTACTGGGGGTTGTATGGTACGATCATCTGTCTTCTAATCCCATGCTGGGCATAGAAATATACAAACTTTCTGGAGGAATACTCACCCCTGTTATCCGACCGCAATAATTTGATCCTCTTTCCAGATTGGTTCTCCACAAGAGACCTGAACTCTTGGAACCATTTGAAGACCTCACTCTTGGTCTTCAGGAAATAGATCCAAGTCTTCCTTGAGTAGTCATCAATGAATATGAGATAGTACTCACAACCACTCAAGGACTTCTGAGTCATGGGCCCTCACACATCCGTGTGTACTAAATCTAGTATCCCGCAACCTGGTGTCACTGCTGGGGATCGAGGCCTTGGTAAACTTACCAAGCACACACCCTCTGTAAACATCTTGATTCTCTATACTGATCTGTGGCACTCTGGTCACAACCTCTCTCAGTCCTCCGAGAGCTCCATGATGTAGATTGGCCATCCTACAATGCCATAACTCACATGTCTGTCTTTTGCTGTCACTGCTCACTGCCAATGCATGAAGAGGCTGAAAAAGCAATCTGAATAGTTTCCTGTCCCTCACTCCAATCACTTGTCCTGAGGCAAGCGAGGACCCCTTAGGATGAATGAGTACCTCAGTCCCCCTGAAGGTCACCTCAAGACCTCTATCCTAGAGGGTAGAAACTGAAATCAAATTCTTCTTCAGCCCAGGGACATAGAGAATGTCCCTGAATGATATAGGTGGCATGCCATCTCTCCGAAAGGTAACAATGCCAATCCCAACAACTCTAACCAAGGAGTCATCTCCAAGAGAAATCTCNTGGGGATTACGGTTTTTTCTTCATGTACTTCTTCAAGATGGAATCTTTTCGGTTTCTTGAGTGTTGCATCTTCATCAAAAGTCACATCCCTGCTGATCTCAATGTGGCGATGACCTGGTATGTAAATTATGAAGGCATTGGATACCTCACAGTATCTCACAAATATTCCCTTCTTTCTTGAAGGTTCCAACTTGTTTCTCTTCTCTTTCGAAATATGTATAAAACTGGGCAACCAAATATTTTGAGATGGCTTACTTCTGGCTTCTTTCTGGTGAACATCTCTTCAGGGGTCTTGAACCTAAGTGCACTATGGGATAATCGGTTTTGCACATAAACGACAATCATTGCTGCTTCTGCCCATAAGCACATTGGAATATCTTGATCATGGATCATAGTCTTCACAACTTCCATTATCATTCTGTTCTTTCGTTCAACTACACCTTTTTGTTGAACATTATAGGGAGTAAGTTCCCTCTTGATCCCAACATCTTTACAGAATCTCATGAACTCTTTTGAGGTATATTCTCCTCCATTATCTGACCTGAGTATCTTGATCTTTCTTTTGGAAAGGTTCTCTATCAAGGCTTTGAATTCCTTGAACTTATTGAACACTTCATCTTTAGATTTCAAAAAATACACCCAGGTCTTACGAGCATAATCATCAATAAATGATACATAGTATACATACCCACTAATGGAGGACGATGGCATTGGGCCACATACATATGAATGAATGAGCTCTAGGACTCCTTCTTCTTTGTTGTCTCTCTTTGGAAAAGGGTTCTTGATGTTATTCCCTTGCACACATCCATTGCACACGCCTTCATGGTCAATTTTGAATTCTTGTAGACCTGTGACAGCTTTGCATAGGTATGGTAGCACCTTGTAATTGATGTGAGGTAATCTTTTATGCCAAAGTTCACATGAGTTTGAATCTTGTTTCTTCTTGAATGCATTCTTCCCATAGATGGTCAAACTTCAGTTTCTCCGTTCTGGCACAAATCGTTTGGATGAATGCATCCCAAGGTCTTGTGAGACCATTAAGAGCTGTCATTATGAGCTCATATTCATCTATGGTGTTTCCAATTGCTTCTAACTGTTCTTTAAATTTTGAGATTCTGGAGAAATATTCTTGGATTGTTTCTCCTTTTTGCATCCTCGTATTCTTCAGTTGAGTTCTTAGATTCATCTTTCGGTTTATGTTCTTTCCTTTGTACAGTATGCTTAGGGCATCAAACATTTCTTTCAGAGTCTTCTTTGATGACACATAAGGAATCAAGTGGTCTTTGATTGAATCTGCAATGATTCTTTTGGCCTTGATCGTGTCCTTTAGATGCTTGGTTTTTTTTGTAGCATCGTCGGGTTCCGGTACTTATTCTTTGACGAATCTTGCTAGGTCATTCTCTTTAAGGATCAGACTGATCCTATACTTCCAGGCACATAATTTTTCCACGCCTTCCAGTTTGTCAGCAAGCTTTGTGCTTGCAGACATCTTTTACTCGGAGCTAGGAAAATGACCAAAAAATGAAAATGCTCAAAATCAAATTTTGAACTTACCAGGAGATGCGCTTTGTTGAGGCGAGTAACCTGGTGTGATTGGATTTGAGAAAATCCAACTTTTACCCCTCTAATCTTGATTTGCAGATTTATGGACTAGTGCTTCTGGTTTTCTGGTACCTCTGGTACTTTGGTACTTCTGGTATTTCTGGTACTTTGTGAAACTAGGGTTTCACTTTTCGGGAGATCTAGCCACTGAAAAGGTGCGCTAAGAGTGCCAAAGTAATCCTTGGGGGAGGGTGCACTTTTCTAGATGGTTTTAGGGTTGAAAATATTCACCATAAAAAATCCCTAATTTGCATGTACGAAAATAATGACGTTTTTCACTCTTGTGAAAGATGCTTTCTTCAACTTGGCTCTGATACCATGTTAATGTTTAAGCCATTATTATAGTTCTTTTCATTTCAATATATAACAACAACATAATACAAGATCACTGAGAAATACATAATCACAAGAGACACAACATTTATCCTGGGAAACTTTCTAGGGGAAGAAAACCCAACAAAACTTCCTTATTATAGATAGCCAATACAATGCCAAGAGATAACTTAAGCTAATACAAAAGATCCTCTCCCAAAGATGTTCCACTCTCTCTCTCTCTTCTTCAACTGGAGTTCTGAAACTTGTCTCTCAATGAGAAAGTGAGGTGTGTTTAAGTGAGGCGCTAGCCTCCTTATTCATACTAATCTGGCACGTGTGAAGTGTCTCTTCACTGGCAGGGCTGACTTCTTAATCTGGGTGGTTATAACCACCTTTATTTTATTCCGGGGCCTCTTTGATATATTCTGGGGTCGACTTCTTCTTTTTCCTATTACAATTATATTATGACCAAATCCGCAAAAGGGGATTTGGTCCTTTTATAATATCCGACATGATCAATCCACAATGGGGATTGATCCAATGAATAATATATAAAATAATAATAAGAATACACTTTGCAGTTACATTATTTCAACAGTTTCTTTATGCTGCCATCTGTAGCATACTTGGTTCTGTACAACCACTTGGAAGTCACAACTGACTTCCCCATTGGCCTCAAAACCACCTCCAAAACATCATTGTGCACAATGGAGTCATACTCCTCTACCATGGCCTCTCTCCAGACCTGCTGGTCCACTGCTTGCGCAAATGTCTGTGGCTCAGTATCTGTGATACTCGTCACTAGTGCCATTTATGATCCAAATCTGATTGGAGGTATACTCTCTCTGATCTAGATATTGGGATCACCTACGTTCTCCTTGGCCTCCTTCAGGGTCTCCTCTTACCTGAAGTGGTCAACGAAGAAGTAAGGTATGTCTGCCCAAGAGTGACTACCTCAGTACTGGTCTCAACACTCCGAGAACCTGAAGCCTCTAGCCCCTTTGACTGAACACCCTCTGACTGTGACCCTGAAGCTGTGCATGCTGACCCTGTCACCCCTGATACTGACATACCTGAAACCTGAGGTTGTGCTCCCTCTGAGACATCAATCGATGCCTCTGCATAATCCTCAACACTGAATCTTGACTCGATAGATCTCTGAAAATCCCTATCCTCCTCAAATCTGACATATCTGCTCACCACCACTCTCCTAAGTGATGGAATGTAGATACGATAGGCTTTGGACACCTCTGAGTATCCAACTAGAATCCCTTGCTGGGTTGTGGGGTCTAGTTTTTTCCTTATCTTTGAGGGAACATGAGAATAGGTCAAGCACCCAAAGATCCTGATGTGCTTGACATTGGGCCTTCTATGAGTGAAGGCCTCCTTCAGGACTCATCTTCCCTAATAGCTTGTGGGGGCTCCTGTTCTGTAGGTAAAATGTAGTATCACCCACCTCTACCCATAAGTACAAAGGCAAACTTTGATCGTGCAACATGGATCTCGTTGCACCGGTAATATCCTGGTTCTTCCTCTCAACAAACCTGTTCTACTGGGGGTTGTATGGTACGATCATCTGTCTTCTAATCCCATGCTGGGCATAGAAATATACAAACTTTCTGGAGGAATACTCACCCCTGTTATCCGACCGCAATAATTTGATCCTCTTTCCAGATTGGTTCTCCACAAGAGACCTGAACTCTTGGAACCATTTGAAGACCTCACTCTTGGTCTTCAGGAAATAGATCCAAGTCTTCCTTGAGTAGTCATCAATGAATATGAGATAGTACTCACAACCACTCAAGGACTTCTGAGTCATGGGCCCTCACACATCCGTGTGTACTAAATCTAGTATCCCGCAACCTGGTGTCACTGCTGGGGATCGAGGCCTTGGTAAACTTACCAAGCACACACCCTCTGTAAACATCTTGATTCTCTATACTGATCTGTGGCACTCTGGTCACAACCTCTCTCAGTCCTCCGAGAGCTCCATGATGTAGATTGGCCATCCTACAATGCCATAACTCACATGTCTGTCTTTTGCTGTCACTGCTCACTGCCAATGCATGAAGAGGCTGAAAAAGCAATCTGAATAGTTTCCTGTCCCTCACTCCAATCACTTGTCCTGAGGCAAGCGAGGACCCCTTAGGATGAATGAGTACCTCAGTCCCCCTGAAGGTCACCTCAAGACCTCTATCCTAGAGGGTAGAAACTGAAATCAAATTCTTCTTCAGCCCAGGGACATAGAGAATGTCCCTGAATGATATAGGTGGCATGCCATCTCTCCGAAAGGTAACAATGCCAATCCCAACAACTCTAACCAAGGAGTCATCTCCAAGAGAAATCTCYATCTTGACCTYAGTGTCTMTGAAATCAGTCAAATTCTCTCTGACTCCATTCATATGGCTCGAAGCCCCGCTAGAAACCAARATCACAAGAAGAAACACCATGCACAAGTACACAAGAAGTATCCTGGGAAKCCCTTCTCAACAAGGGAAGAAAACCCAACCAATCCTTTTCTATATTCTTCAAGAGAAATACCTCCACCACCATAAAAACCTAGCACACAAAAGGGTGCTTACAAACCYTAGAAGACTAGCRCCYAGGAGAGRCGTGCAYTTYTCCCAAGAAGAAGTACTTGCTGAAATTTCCAAACTCATACTTGTGATATGATTCCTCAATGGTGAATTTACCTTTACTTATATTAGAATGAACCTATCAACATAAGTGTCTATTGGCACAACATGGCCGACGTCAATAACTTATAATATAATTAATAATTACCATATTAATTAACTTTTACATTAAGGTGGGGCCGACCTGTACCCTTTAGATAACAATTGGGGTTTCATGTAAGTCTGAATATTGAACAATATAGCAAGGGATATTATACACACACTAGTGCTCAACCACCAGGGGCACATCCACAGGTATTTCCACATCTCTATCTCACTGCGTCTCACATGAGAACCACACTCACTAGTGCTCAACCACTAGGATCACGTTCACCTGTGCTCATCCACAAGCACGCCCAACTCAACAGATCTTCTTTCCCACTGCATTGCACATGAGAGTCATCTGGAGTTCAACTCTCTGCTCAGAGGAGGCTAATACATCGTTTCATCTCTGTCTCAAAACGATGCACCCAACTCATGGGATTTCACACGCTCACCCGTGCTCAGCCACAGGCATGTCTAACTCAACAGATCTTCTTTCTCACTGCGTTACACGGGAGAATCCTCTGGAGTTCGTCTCAACTCTCTGTAAGGAGGAGGCTAGCACAACGTTCCAGTTCTATCTCAGATAGGAACCACACACCCATCTCAGGGGATCTCTCTCAGGTCTGTGTTCTGGAGGATGTCTCACGCAACTGTAATCATCAACAACTATTACTACCCCGTGGCATGTATCCTCTCCCTTATACCTAGCACCTGCCACTCGTCCGCTACCAAAATTTAGAGAACATCTTCCTATGTTTTCAGGGAATAACATAGTCAC
>JZKD02S0940284.1:0-13823 GCA_000966675.3 Picea glauca | reverse complement strand
AGTAGTTCAGGCGGAGGAGACAAGAACCCCCCTCTAGGAAAAATTGAAAGCTCACATAAACTCCCTCCGAGGAAGAATATTGTACAAGAAGAAGAAGAGCATCGCTTCGAAAGTGACATCAATAATTTGTCCCTCGAAGATATGTATCTCGAGGCTGACATGGAGAAAATGTTTCCTAACATTAATTAGCTAGAAGGTGCGGCCCACCAGAATCAATGGTTGAAAATTGTTGAGAATGAGATCTTTGATGAAAAATAATCATTTGTATTTTAGAGCGCTGTCTTTGAGAACGAATCTAAGAAATTAATTATTATTATTGTTTTTTTATACTGGGGGAATCAACAACTCTCGGTTCTCATACTCACGTGACACAGGGCCGATATCCGTCCACTACCATTATAACCCCAGGTGCTCCACACAACCCGCAATAAATGGAGCACAAGTAAATCAGGGTGAGAATCTAAGAAATTAATTATTGAGAAGAGTGATGTGAAGAATAAAAAGGAGAAATATTGTTCAGAGGTTAACCTAAGAAATATGCGGCCTTCCTAGATTTCTAGAAACCATAAAGTAACTGGCGATGCATTGGACAACTCCATTGGTGGTCTCGAAGCAGAAAATTTAAAGTTAAAGGAAAGGATTAAGGAACTGGAAGAGACCTTGATGCCTCTTCCACTTATTTCCAACCCTTTGGAAATTCTCAGACCCACCACATCTGCAACCAAATTAAAAGGATCCTCAAGCTTATTCACATCAGCGAGGAGCAATGTGGAGAACAATATCAAGAAAAAAATGGCACTGATTACAGAAGCTTGGGAAATTTCAAAGAACATGATTTCTTTTGGTTCAAGGGCGCATGCCTTCCATGAGTATCTACAGGTCAACCTAAAAAAATGAAGAAGGTTTCTATCTTGATGCCGTGGTACCCTTTGGTATTCAAGTTTCCAACATGTCAAAGCTAAAGAGAAGAGAGGAGAACCTTCCCTCTCCAAGTCATATCAAGTAGCTAAATGCCTGCTGGAAAGAAAAAATAAAGAACTTGAACAACATCGTTCAAGCGTGCAACCAAGCAATAACAAGGAGAGAAGAGTTATTCAAAAGGCTCATGGAGGTGGACCTAGCTGGAAGCACTAACGAAATCCAAAATCCCAAGTTGATCATCAACTTCTTGTTCCTAACAAAACAACACTTCGATGACCAAGTTGAGATTTTTAAAGGATTGCAATTGAAAAATTCTATGGTATAATTGAATATGATGAGAACACCGTAGATAACTGGCTAGTGGATTACTCTGTAAAAAAATAGGATATTGAAGAAGCATTACATGAAATTTCCCTTTATCTCCGAGACTTGGAGGGTGAGCTGTTCAACATTAAAATCCGGCATGAAATCAACGTGGCACCTATGAAAAACTACATTGAAGAATGGTTCAAGAAAGCTATCGATAAACTGACAAATGAAGGGAAAGAAGCAATTGAAACGCTTCTTATAATCGTTGATGAAAACGATAAAAGGACATCAATGACCAAATAAACACATGAGAGACCATCATAGTAAGTTTATGTTGATCATATCTTTCTTTTTATTTATCAAGTTCTTCATCCAGTTATTCCACCTCTTTCACTAGAAAAGTTTAACCAAAGATTGATAACTTATTTTTTCTTCTTACCAAGTCTTGTTGATCCTTCTACTGCCCACTGTCTTCCTTCTAAAAACTTATTTCTTGTATTTATTTTCTTTTGTTGGAGTTACTTCACACACACCTAAGATTTATTTTTCCTAAGGTTTTTCCTATGTTTATTAGTCTTTATCCAGTCTTTTAAAGTTTAGGGAGAATATTCCTCTAGGAGAATATTCTCTTCAGTTTGATTAGTTGAGTGGAGTCTAGATGCTACATTGGGATTATCACCATGCAACATTGGGATCATCACCAACTAATGCACTTTGTTCTTGGGATCATCACTAGAATAACACATTACTCATGATTCCTTGATTTCCTCCTCACTTCACTCTGTTTCAATCAGTTCACTAAAGATTGATAGACTAGTTAACTCAGACTAGGTGGCAGTTCACTCCTGTAACTGTCTGAGAGACTAGACTAGGTGGCAGTTTACTCCCGTAACTGTTGGTGTGTGTCCAGATCACTCTAAACCACCACTATGGTGCATTAGTTACTCATGTATCCTATATCTACTGTAAATCATTCACTCTTTGAGTATGTAATACAATTAATGACAATTCTTCCATTCTTTCTCTTGCTTCTTCTTTCTCAATTTTTCTTTGCAAATGTGTGTGGTATTTTTTAGCTAGATCTATTCTGTGCAGGTTCAACACATTTACATGGTATTAGAGCCAACTAACTGCTAATCAAAATCTACACCAAATTATTTTTCTAGGTACTGAAGATTGAAGAACATAGAAAGATGGAATCTATGTTTTACTCACCGACAATACTTTTTACGCCTCATAACTATTTGGAATGGAAGCCGAAAAATCTGCTTTAACTCAGACGCAAAGACTTGTACAAAATAACTATGACAATGGAAGTGGAGTCTGATTCCGCCGATGAGAAAAACGACTTTCTCAATAAACAAGATATGGCCATAGGATTTATATGCTTGTCTGTTTCTCCCGAACTTTTCCATCAAGTATATGATGTATCACAAGACTCAACTCCAAACGAATTATGGACCAGATTGGAGGTTCTATTCGGGAATACAGAAGATTGTGAACACTGCATGCAAAAGGTTGACAAAATAAAGAATGTAAAAAAACCACTGGAAGATAAATCATCTCAGTTTGAAGAGCCTTCTACACAAGTATCAACACAAATTTGTATTCCATTAATTGAAGATGATGTCTACTCCATTTCATATTTGTTTTCTGAATTTCATGTGGAAGATATATGGCATGCATCTCAGGGGTCACTTGCATACACTTTTCCATGCGCAATGCATGCATCTCAAGAGACAAAAAGGGATCCGCGCACATCAGACTCAATTATGATATTTTTTAAGCAAAATTTGAAGAAATGAATTGGATATTTGAATTACTCTCGGGCTCTCGGGAAAATATCCAATTTAAAAAAAAATCGTTCGAAATGGAGTTCGAGAAGTGAAGTTATGATCATTTTAAAATCAACAAAATTTCAACGTTTTTCCGAAAATGACTGCACGGTTTTCAAAGTTTCATCCAAACTTTATTTGGATCTTCTTCATTACAAGAAGAGAAAGTGGATATGTGTGGACATCCCAATGATGCATCTACTTCATCAGATCTGTGCAGACATCTACATCTTTAAAAAAATCTTCAACAAGCACAAACTTGCACAATTGTGGGGTCTTCTTGGAGTGAAGGACATGGTTGCTTAGCAACTGCTTTTTGTTCCTTTTCATTTTTTTATGCATTGCAATTTGAGGGGGGGTTTTTTCCATGAGGTTTTCCCTCTTTCCTTGTTTATTTCAGTGTATCTTTTGTATTTGGGTACCTAACATGGCCTCATTACCGGGACCCATTCTTTATTTTCACCATAGTGATGTTCAGGGGGGGTGTTGGAGTTACTTCACACATGCCTATGATTTTTTTTTCCTAAGGTTTTTCCTATGTTTATTAGTCTTTATTCAGTCTTTAAAAATTTAGGGAGAATATTCCTCTAGCAGAATATTTTTTTCAATTTTCACTTCAGTTTGATCAGTTGAGTGGAGTCTAGATGTTACATTGGGATTATCACCATGCAACATTGGGATCATCACCAACTAATGCACATTGTCCTTGGGATTATCACCAGACTAGTGCATTACTCATGATTCCCTGGTATCCTCCTCACTTCACTATGTTTCAATTAGTTAATTGAAGACTGATAGACTAGTTAACTCATGCTAGGTGAAAGTTCATTCCCGTAACTGCCTGAGAGACTAGACTAGGTGGCAGTTTACTCCTGTAACTGCTGGTGTGTGTCCAGATCATTCTAGACCACCACTATGACGCATTAGTTGCTCATGTATCCTATATCTATTGTAAATTATTCACTCTTTGATTGTGAAATACAGTTAATGAGAATTCTTCCATTCTTTCTCTCTTGCTTCTTCTTTCTCAATTTCTCTTTGCAAATGTGTGTGGTATTTTTTCGCTAGATCTATTCTATGCAGGTTCAACACATTTACATGGTATCAGAGCCCACAGACTGCTAAAAAAAATCTACACCAAATTATTTTTGCAGGTACCGAAAATTGAAAACACAGAAAGATGGAATCTATGTTTTACTCATCGACAATACTTCTTACGCCTCATAACTATTTGGAATGGAAGCCAAAAATTCTTCTTCAACTCAGATGCAGAGGTTTGTACCAAATAACTATGGCAATGGAAGTGGAGCCTGATTCCACCGATGAGAAAAAACGACTTTCTCAATAGATAAGATATGGCCATATGATTTATATGCTTGTCTGTTTCTCTCNTACTTCACCATCTACAAAGGCTATTCTATTTCCTTTGTCTTCTAGGCAAGATATAGATACACGATTCTTTTCTAAACCAGGTACATATAAGACATTGCTCAAATGAAGATTGTTACCTGTTTTCAATTTGATGGAGGCTTGACCAATTCCTTCGACTGGATAGGTGTTCTTATCTCCTAGTTCTACCTTGTAGGATGTCTTCTTTTCATTTAGACTGGAGAGTCTGACCTGGTCTCCTGTCATATGCCTGGAAGCTTCACTATCAATTATCCACATGTCATCTTCAAGAGTTCATGTAAGAGCTGGATAGTGTAGATGATCCATCTTTTCATTCATTATTTCTGTTGATTGATAGCTGGTCAAACTTTGACTTTGACCCAAAATCTCAACTTTGACGTTTTTGCTTTCTAAGAGTGCCCATAGGTGCGTTGGACTAAGGCGTACTAGAATATCCTCTCCTTGAGTAAGGTGTTCCATCATAAGGTGTTGAGCAAGAGGTTTTAGGGTTTTGCAACTGCACCTGCTAGTAACTTGTTGAGATCAATTCCCGCTTCTGAAATTTCCCTCCCCTTTTCTATTTTCCCAACTTATTTTGTCCATTTCTTTTCCCTCTTCTATACTTACCCAAAATTCCCCATTTCATTTTTCCCTTCTATTCTCTCTTTCTAGTTACTATACTTCGTCGCTTTTCCAAAACGACGGGTTTGTGGGTTGGCAGATGCGCGGATCCTCATCTCCATCCACACTTTCACATCACAAGTCTGACCGACCGCCACATTATCCTATACTTAGCTATTTCTGCAGTCGCGGGTTCCCGAGTTGGCGGGTTTCAAGCTTTCATATCTTATGTTTTGTGACATACATTTTGTACCCAAACGATCCACGATCTACATTTTGACCATTGGACTCCCTGAGCTCTTAAGTATCTCATCTCTCCTATATTGAGTCCGACTGACCGTGTTACAACACTTAGCCATTTATCAACCTTCTGCAACGACGGGTTCGCAAATTCCTAGGTTGGCTGGTTCACAAAAGCACCGAATGCTACCTGCTCTCGTCCGTCCCCGCCACCTTCGCGCTTTTCCCAATATGCATTTAGTGTGGTTTAATGCTAATAACTCATCATACAGGTCCCGTAAATATTGTCATTAATAAGCGAATGGCTCGAAGAGTTTTCTTATTAAACCACATTAAAAACATGATTTGCGGTTCAAAATTATATTATATCTTTCAAGTGCTCATTTCAAATATTATCTGGATCAAAAGAACGCTCTTGTCAACCTATGACAACAACAACTCGACAACAATTATGCAGAGATACTTTGAACATTTTTGGACGAGAGGACCAAAACTTTCAGTGGTCTAGATCGTATTCTTATTATTCATCCTCTTCTGCTCAGAAGGAAGTAATTTGGACGTCCGAAATTTCTCATGTAGGCTGTGTTCCTGAAGTTTTTGACTGCAAGGAACTAGTTTCCCGGTGCGTTGAGAAGTATATACCAAGTCAACAAATGATTCAACTCCAAGACCATTCTTCCATCTCTCTTTCACCTCAAGTGTTTCGTAAAATGATGAAACTCCCAGAGCCAAGACGCACCTTCAAAGGTGAAGATTGCAGGGTCTTCTTGAAAAAACATGACAATGGCCTGGATCTCTTACCTGAATTCTTGGAGAATCTCATGACCATCCCTAAAGATATTATCAGATTGCAGGTCAACTTGTTCAAGAACCCCTTTCAGGAAATTGCTTGGTTATTTACCAAAGTTACGGGCCAAGAAAATACTGCCATCATTTCCCGTATGATTCTTTATATCTTATATTTTACTGTCAAGGAGCAAGCCATTTTCGATTGGGGAAAGTTGATTTCCATTGAAATCTCTTCCCAATTGTCTCAGTATAAAAAGGGTAAGAAATTCTTTATGGTTTCTTATTTGGTTTTTACGATAGCGCATTGCTGTCAATTTCCTAAATTGTTTATATGACAGAAGGTGAATTGTGAATTTGACCCTCTGACCTTTTGATACCAAGTGTTATGGAGGCACAAAGCTTCCCTGCATTTTTATGAAGTTTTCAACGAATTTGTCTCAGTTCTTAAAGGATTGTTGTTTGGAAAAGATACCCCAAGAATATCCACCCAGTCTAGTAAATTCCTGGATAAAAAGGGGACTTTGGAGCAAATGGAAAATTACATTGTCATCAGGATTTTCGGTTCTAAGGAAACTCCCTCTTTTCTTCCATGCCATATATTCAACAAAATGTTTGTTATAGAAGTTGCAAGACAGTATAATTTATGGCTGCACTTTTTTCATTAGAAATGAAAAAAACAATTTATACCTTTATCCTTGGAAAATAAAGGATTTTGTATTCGAAAATATGAACAAAATTGATGAATTTGCAAACCACTTCCACAACTTGAATCTCAAGTATGCTAAAAAGATTAGAGGGTTTGACCCTAAAAGAGTCCTTGTGGAACATATGTTAACAATGGGTTTTAACAATTCATTTATCCACACTCTTCTAGGAGAAGAAGAAGATAATAATCTGGGCAATCCTGCCCACACTACTGACGACGTAGAGACGATACTCAATACTAATGAATTTTACAAACAAAGAGGAAAAGGTCCCAACGAGAAGAGTGCCCAGTCCCCAACTCTTACTCCTAAGACTACAACACCTCGAAGCAGTGCTCCAATGACCCACCCATCTAAAAAATTAATCAATAGTAGTTCAGGCGGAGGAGGAGACAAGAACCCCCCTCTAGGAAAAATTGAAAGCTCACATAAACTCCCTCCGAGGAAGAATATTGTACAAGAGGAATAAGAGCATCGCTTCGAAAGTGACGTCAATAATTTCTCCCTCGAAGATATGGAGCTCGAGGCTGACATGGAGAAAATGTTTCCTAACATTGATCAACTAGAAGGTGCGGCCCACCAGAATCAGTGGTTGAAAATTGTTGAGAATGAGATCTTTGATGAAAAAGAATCATTTGTATTTCAGAGCGCTGTCTTTGAGAACGAATCTAAGAAATTAATTATTATTATTGTTTTTTTTTATATTGGGGGAATCAACAACTCTCGGTTCTCATACTCACGTGACACGGGGCCGATATTCGTTCGCTACCACTATAACCCCAGGTGCTCCACACAACTCGCAATAAATGGAGCAAAAGTAAATCGGGGTGAGAATCTAAGAAATTAATTATTGAGAAGAGTGATGTGAAGAATAAAAAGGAGAAATATTGTTCAGAGGTTAACCTAAGAAATATGCGACCTTCCTAGATTTCTAGAAACCATAAAGTAACTGGGGATGCATTGGACAACTCCATTGGTGGTCTCGAAGCAGAAAATATAAAGTTAAGGAAAGGATTAAGGAACTGGAAGAGACCTTGATGCCTCTTCCACTTATTTCCAACCGTTTGGAAATTCTCGGACCCACCACGCCCACAACCAAATTAAAAGGATCCTCAAGCTTATTCACATCAGCGAAGAGCAATGTGGAGAACAATATCAAGAAAAAAATGGCATTGATTACAGAAGCTTGGGAAATTTCAAAGAACATGATTTCTTTTGGTTCAAGGGCGCATGCCTTCCATGAGTATCTACAGGTCAACCTAAAAAAATGAAGAAGGTTTCTACCTTGATGCCATGGTACCCTTTGGTATTCAAGTTTCCAACATGTCAAAGCTAAAGAGAAGAGAGGAGGACCTTTTCTCTCCAAGTCGGATCAAGTAGCTGAATGCCTGCGGGAAAGAAAAAACAAAGAACTTGAACAACATCGTTCAAGCGTGCAATCAAGCAATAACAAGGAGAGAAGAGTTATTCAAAAGGCCCATGGAGGTGGACATAGCTGGAAACACTAACGAAATCCAAAATCCCAAGTTGATCATCAACTTCTCGTTCCTAACAAAACAACACTTCGATGAGCAAGTTGAGATTTTTAAAGGATTGTCAATTGAAAAATTCTATGGTATAATTGAATGTGATGAGAGCACCGTAGATAAATGGCTAGTGGATTACTCCGTAAAAAAATAGGATATTGAAGAAGCATTACATGACATTTCCCTTTATCTCCGAGACTTGGAGGGTGAGCTGTTCAACTTAAAATCCAGCATGAAATCAACGTGGCACCTATGAAAAACTACATCGAATAATGGTTCAAGAAAGCTATCGATAAACTGACAAATGAAGGGAAAGAAGCAATTGAAACACTTTTTGTAATCGTTGATGAAAACGATAAAAGGACATCAATGACCAAATAAACACATGAGAGACCATCATAGTAAGTTTATGTTGATCATATCTTTCTTTTTATTTATCAAGTTCTTCATCCAGTTATTCCACCTCTTTCACTAGAAAAGTTTAACCAAAGATTGATAACTTATTTTTTCTTCTTACCAAGTCTTGTTGATCCTTCTACTGCCCACTGTCTTCCTTCTAAAAACTTATTTCTTGTATTTATTTTCTTTTGTTGGAGTTACTTCACACACACCTAAGATTTATTTTTCCTAAGGTTTTTCCTATGTTTATTAGTCTTTATCCAGTCTTTTAAAGTTTAGGGAGAATATTCCTCTAGGAGAATATTCTCTTCAGTTTGATTAGTTGAGTGGAGTCTAGATGCTACATTGGGATTATCACCATGCAACATTGGGATCATCACCAACTAATGCACTTTGTTCTTGGGATCATCACTAGAATAACACATTACTCATGATTCCTTGATTTCCTCCTCACTTCACTCTGTTTCAATCAGTTCACTAAAGATTGATAGACTAGTTAACTCAGACTAGGTGGCAGTTCACTCCTGTAACTGTCTGAGAGACTAGACTAGGTGGCAGTTTACTCCCGTAACTGTTGGTGTGTGTCCAGATCACTCTAAACCACCACTATGGTGCATTAGTTACTCATGTATCCTATATCTACTGTAAATCATTCACTCTTTGAGTATGTAATACAATTAATGACAATTCTTCCATTCTTTCTCTTGCTTCTTCTTTCTCAATTTTTCTTTGCAAATGTGTGTGGTATTTTTTAGCTAGATCTATTCTGTGCAGGTTCAACACATTTACATGGTATTAGAGCCAACTAACTGCTAATCAAAATCTACACCAAATTATTTTTCTAGGTACTGAAGATTGAAGAACATAGAAAGATGGAATCTATGTTTTACTCACCGACAATACTTTTTACGCCTCATAACTATTTGGAATGGAAGCCGAAAAATCTGCTTTAACTCAGACGCAAAGACTTGTACAAAATAACTATGACAATGGAAGTGGAGTCTGATTCCGCCGATGAGAAAAACGACTTTCTCAATAAACAAGATATGGCCATAGGATTTATATGCTTGTCTGTTTCTCCCGAACTTTTCCATCAAGTATATGATGTATCACAAGACTCAACTCCAAACGAATTATGGACCAGATTGGAGGTTCTATTCGGGAATACAGAAGATTGTGAACACTGCATGCAAAAGGTTGACAAAATAAAGAATGTAAAAAAACCACTGGAAGATAAATCATCTCAGTTTGAAGAGCCTTCTACACAAGTATCAACACAAATTTGTATTCCATTAATTGAAGATGATGTCTACTCCATTTCATATTTGTTTTCTGAATTTCATGTGGAAGATATATGGCATGCATCTCAGGGGTCACTTGCATACACTTTTCCATGCGCAATGCATGCATCTCAAGAGACAAAAAGGGATCCGCGCACATCAGACTCAATTATGATATTTTTTAAGCAAAATTTGAAGAAATGAATTGGATATTTGAATTACTCTCGGGCTCTCGGGAAAATATCCAATTTAAAAAAAAATCGTTCGAAATGGAGTTCGAGAAGTGAAGTTATGATCATTTTAAAATCAACAAAATTTCAACGTTTTTCCGAAAATGACTGCACGGTTTTCAAAGTTTCATCCAAACTTTATTTGGATCTTCTTCATTACAAGAAGAGAAAGTGGATATGTGTGGACATCCCAATGATGCATCTACTTCATCAGATCTGTGCAGACATCTACATCTTTAAAAAAATCTTCAACAAGCACAAACTTGCACAATTGTGGGGTCTTCTTGGAGTGAAGGACATGGTTGCTTAGCAACTGCTTTTTGTTCCTTTTCATTTTTTTATGCATTGCAATTTGAGGGGGGGTTTTTTCCATGAGGTTTTCCCTCTTTCCTTGTTTATTTCAGTGTATCTTTTGTATTTGGGTACCTAACATGGCCTCATTACCGGGACCCATTCTTTATTTTCACCATAGTGATGTTCAGGGGGGGTGTTGGAGTTACTTCACACATGCCTATGATTTTTTTTTCCTAAGGTTTTTCCTATGTTTATTAGTCTTTATTCAGTCTTTAAAAATTTAGGGAGAATATTCCTCTAGCAGAATATTTTTTTCAATTTTCACTTCAGTTTGATCAGTTGAGTGGAGTCTAGATGTTACATTGGGATTATCACCATGCAACATTGGGATCATCACCAACTAATGCACATTGTCCTTGGGATTATCACCAGACTAGTGCATTACTCATGATTCCCTGGTATCCTCCTCACTTCACTATGTTTCAATTAGTTAATTGAAGACTGATAGACTAGTTAACTCATGCTAGGTGAAAGTTCATTCCCGTAACTGCCTGAGAGACTAGACTAGGTGGCAGTTTACTCCTGTAACTGCTGGTGTGTGTCCAGATCATTCTAGACCACCACTATGACGCATTAGTTGCTCATGTATCCTATATCTATTGTAAATTATTCACTCTTTGATTGTGAAATACAGTTAATGAGAATTCTTCCATTCTTTCTCTCTTGCTTCTTCTTTCTCAATTTCTCTTTGCAAATGTGTGTGGTATTTTTTCGCTAGATCTATTCTATGCAGGTTCAACACATTTACATGGTATCAGAGCCCACAGACTGCTAAAAAAAATCTACACCAAATTATTTTTGCAGGTACCGAAAATTGAAAACACAGAAAGATGGAATCTATGTTTTACTCATCGACAATACTTCTTACGCCTCATAACTATTTGGAATGGAAGCCAAAAATTCTTCTTCAACTCAGATGCAGAGGTTTGTACCAAATAACTATGGCAATGGAAGTGGAGCCTGATTCCACCGATGAGAAAAAACGACTTTCTCAATAGATAAGATATGGCCATATGATTTATATGCTTGTCTGTTTCTCTCNTTCAGTGTATCTTTTGTATTTGGGTACCTAACATGGCCTCATTACCGGGACCCATTCTTTATTTTCACCATAGTGATGTTCAGGGGGGGTGTTGGAGTTACTTCACACACACCTATGATTTCTTTTTCCTAAGGTTTATTAGTCTTTATCCAGTCTTTTAAAATTTAGGGAGAATATTCCTCTAGGAGAATATTCTTTTCAATTTTCACTTCAGTTTGATCAGTTGAGCGGAGTCTAGATGTTACATTGGGATTATCACCATGCAACATTGGGATCATCACCAACTAATGCGCATTGTCCTTGGGATTATCACCAGACTAGTGCATTACTCATGATTCCCTGGTATCCTCCTCACTTCACTTTGTTTCAATCATTTAATTGAAGACTGATAGACTAGTTAACTCATGCTAGGTGAAAGTTCATTCCCGTAACTGCCTGAGAGATTAGACTAGGTGGTAGTTTACTCCTGTAACTGCTGGTGTGTGTCTAGATCATTCTAGACCACCACTATGACGCATTAGTTGCTCATGTATCCTATATCTATTGCAAATTATTCACTCTTTGATTGTGAAATACAGTTAATGAGAATTCTTCCATTCTTTCTCTCTTGCTTCTTCTTTCTCAATTTCTCTTTGCAAATGTGTGTGGTATTTTTTAGCTAGATCTATTTTGTGCAGGTTCAACACATTTACATGGTATCAGAGCCCACAGACTGCTAAGAAAAATCTACACCAAATTATTTTTGCAGGTACTGAAAATTGAAAACACAGAAAGATGGAATCTATGTTTTACTCATCGACAATACTTCTTACGCCTCATAACTATTTGGAATGGAAGCCAAAAATTCCGCTTCAACTCAGATGCAGAGGCTTGTACCAAATAACTATGGCAATGGAAGTGGAGCCTGATTCCACCGATGAGAAAAAACGACTTTCTCAATAGATAAGATATGGCCATATGATTTATATGCTTGTCTGTTTCTCTCGAACTTTTCCATCAAGTATATGATGAATCACAAGACTAAACTCCAAACAAATTATGGACCAGATTGGAGGTTCTATTCGAGAATAAATAAGATTGTGAAGACTGCATGCAAAAGGTTGACAAAATAAAGAATGTAGAAAAACCACTGGAAGATAAATCATCTCAGTTTGAAGAGCCTTCTACACAAGTATCTGCACAAATTTGTATTCCATTAATTGAAGATGATGTCTACTCCATTTCATATTTGTTTTTTGAATTTCATGTGGAAGATATATGGCATGCATCTCAGGGGTCACATACAGACATGTTTCCATGTGCAATGCATGCATCTTAGGAGACAAAAAGGGAGCCACGCACATCATACTTAATTCTGATATTTTTTAAGCAAAATTTGCAGAAACAAATTGGATGTTTGGATTCCTCTCGGGAAAATATCCAATTTAAAAAAAAAAATCGTCCGAAATGGAGTATGGGAAGTGAAGTTGTGATCATTTTAAAATCAACATAATTTCAGTGTTTTTTTGGAAACGACCGCACGATTTTCAAAGTTTCATCCAAATTTTATTTGGATCTTCTTCATTACAAGAAGAGAAAGTGGATATGTGTGGACATCCCAATGGTGCATCTACTTCATCATACCGTGCATACATCTACATCTTCAAAAAAATCTTCAACGAGCACAAACTTGCACAGTTGCGAGGTCTTCTTGGAGTGAAGGACAGGGTTGCTTAGCAACTGCTTTTTCTTTCTTCTCATTTTTTTTTATGCATTGCAATTTGATGGGGGGTTTTTCCCATGAGGTTTTCTGTATTTCCTCGTTTATTTCAGTGTATCATTTGTATTTGGGTACCTAACAAGGCCTTGTTACTGGGACCCATTCTTTATTTTCACCATAGTGATGTTCAGGGGGGTGTTGGAGTTACTTCACACACACCTATGATTTATTTTTCCTGTTGATTTTCAATAAGCAAGGTTAAGCATGAAGTTCATTCCATTTTTAGCATTTAACTTAACCATAACCAATAATGTTGCAACAACCAAGATCACAAGAAGAAACACCATGCATAAGAAAACACAAAGTATTATGGGAAACCCTTCTCAACAAGGGAAGAAAACCCAACCAAATCCTTTGCTATATTCTTCAAGAGAAAGACCTTCACCACCAAGAAAACCTAGCACACAAGAGGGTGCTTGAAAACT
>JZKD02S0940273.1:0-13823 GCA_000966675.3 Picea glauca | reverse complement strand
CTGCAAATTTCAAAACATGCCCTAGGAGCAGGTACTTATAGTTTTCAAATTCAGACTTCAAGAAGTTGGAAATAAAAATTCAGTCCCCAATTTTGACTCCATATAAACTGCTACTGGATTGTAGAAGGGAAGAGATATACCACTTTCACAATTAATCCATACTTCCTCCTGTTGGGCAAGTTGTCTGAAATGTTTTTGCGCACTTTGTCCACTGCTGATTTTTTCTTCCACTGGTGCAAAAATGTCGCATTGAAACTTACTGGTTTGTCGCTCAGTGGTTGATAAATAGGGAGGAGAGATCAATTGTTTTAGTAACCCCTCCTTATGTCCTTCACCCGTTGTCCAAAGATCTTATTGGTAGTTGTCATACATAGGCTGATCTCTTTCATGATGTTGCTGATTGCTTTCCTGTTGAACCGATGTTTCTTGTTTCTCGTCATCTTTAGAAACATTTTCACTACATTCATCAAACAAAGGAGGATTGTTGTAAATTTTCGTGTGTGATGAAAAATAAATCTTCTCTTCTTGTTCTTCTAGATATTCATCATAAACATGGTCATCAGATAACTTAGGAGTGTCATCGGTCGGAAGAATTCTAGGAATATCAATCGTAAAGCTACCTATCTTAGATCCACACTCCTCCAAATCATAGTCTAAAGTATCTTTGAACAACAAACCTTATTCAAGGTTATTAAACATGATAACCCTATATTCTTCATGAAACAAAACAATGTCTACAAGATGATCCTCTAGCCGTAAATCATCATCATAAATTGGTTTACTAACTTCCTCTAAAGTTCCATGGTTGTCATGATTTAAACTTAGATTTTAAATTTCAGTAATAGAAGAAGTTTCACTTACATGTTCAGGACTATGTGAATGTTGCAGATCTATGTAAGCAGGGGTTGTAACATGACTATTCAAGAGCAGATCTATCTCTTCTTCTGTTAAAGGAGGAGGTGGTCTATGCAATTTTTGGATCAAGCAACTATTATTTTCTTTCTCTTCTGCATGTTGACCATGATGTTGAATATCTTATTCTTGAATGTGATCACAAGAGCTATCATATCCTACTTTTTTATCAGCCAACTCTTCTTCATATTGATTATCTTCATCGACTTGATAAATTTCTGATATTCCTTCCTCCTCTTCAAGAAGATGTGTTTGATCTGTTTGTCTTATAAATTCTATATTACAGCAATCTTAAAAAAGTATTTCAGCTGAATAGATTCTTTTACAATGTTGATGAAAAAGTATATGAAAATCTTTCAATGAAGGAATACTGGAATGAGGTAAATATTTATACCAGAGTCTAGCATCTCTTTCCAATGAAAACATAAATAGTTTCATGAGGACATCTTCATGATGTATATTTAATTCATCCATGAGCTTGTGGAATTCAAACAAGTGTTGAGTAGGATTGTCGTCCACATATTCTCCAAATTTAGGAAGGACATCTTCCCAAACTATAATGTCTGGAGCAGTGTTTGGAAAACCATAAACATTTGTAAAGTCCAGAGGAGCAAACCTTGCAGCAATCCGAGCGGTGAACGAATCCGACATTTTGAGACCAGTGGAGTCGCCAGTGAATCATGTAGAGTCTTCGAACCAAGGAGTCATCAGGTGAATGATCACAACCAATTGAATGCCTATCCCTTGTTCACCATCAAGAAATAGATCTAAACTTTGTTTCGTATCCCAGGGAAGATAACTTATTTTCTTCGTCCCCAGCAACGGTGCCATAAAATGTTGTCGTAAGAGTTGGTTCTAGGTTGTAATAGAGCCAAGCCTTAGCATATTTTAAATGAAATAAATTTTGTCACTCCGACTTGACTTGGGTTGCATGCAAGTAAATTCAAAGATAACCTCAAACCACTTTTGATTGGAAACTCCCCCTTCCAACCTGAGAGGGATCTCTCGAATATATGTCACGATAGGATATTCAATAATCTTAACAATGGGTAGATCTATGGGTAACATAAAGTTTTGATGTGTTTATGATTGATGGGTTGGATCGGGAGGTAGTCCATTGGATATAGTTTCAAATGATCAAGCAAATAGCAAGAGTGTTTCGACAATGGAAATCCATGGAGCAGAGGCGAGATAGAAGTTGATTACAAAGAGAAGGAATTATAAAAGTATGGCAGCATAATAAAGAGAAAACATATCAATACACAAAAGCACTTAGCGATGAGTGAATTCCAAGCACAAATTAGTGGAAAGAGATGGTTGAGACAGAGCATCTAGCAAAGGATGAATTATGAACCTTGACCTCTGCAAGAAACAACCAATAACTATTCTACAATAGAGCATCTAGAAGAGGATGAATTCTATTACAAAACATTTACAAATCGAGAAGAAAAGATATATCGAGTGATATTGAGACTAAGAAAATGGAAAAACTCTGCAAGCAACATCACAAGAATCTCTAAGATGGATAAAACATGCTTTTGCAATCTTATATTAAACTGAAAATGAAAGCTACAGCCCAGGAGTACTATTTCGGTGTGTATTTCCCCCCTCTTTTACAAATATTCCTCATATATGTATTGAGTTTTAAATCCTCTCTAATCTAAAAGATAACAAGAGTTACAACCAATTCTTGAAACTTTCTACCATAGAAAATGGGTCAAACTGCCGAAAAATAGGGCTACGGTTACGGCTATGTATCTCTTAAATAGAGACAAATGTGTATAAAATGAAAGAGCGTTTTTTGCATATTTTTATTCTTATCAAAAACCTCTCTGAGTTCCCTGAGATCCATTTTGATTTTCCTCATATCTACATTTTACAAACATGTGTCAAAACAGGAAAATATGAGATCTGAACATTAGGGCTCGGAGATGGATTAGATTCTCACAATATGTGACACATGTAGGAAAATTGAGAAACTTTTTCTATATTCTAGGTGTTAGGCACAAAAACCTCCGACCGTTTCTCAAAATGATCCTCCAATCACTCAGAATCATCATTTGAAAATGATGACTCGGCACAATAAAAAATGACACATTTATGAAAATGAACCTCATCTTGCGGGGGAATTTTGGCTACCTTCCCAAGATTCAAATTAAATTCTGATGACACCAATGGAAATCTTAGGATCTGTAGATGTCGATCGACTATTCGAACGCAAAAAATGGCGTCCCCAAGACTGAGAAAAATGGTTTTTTCCCAAGGTTGTTTTTTGCATATGACTGGAGTCCCGATTTTGGGTTTTCGGGTTTCAGGTTTTGGGTATCTTGTCTTCAAGAGTTATGACATGCAAGAAATCCCGAATCATGAAATCGTGATGGGATTAATTAGGTGATAATAATTTGTCTTAATCTCTTAATTAATCATGATTAGCAATTAATATTTTACCTTTCATGGATTTAAGTGCCGAGACTTCGATAACACTTGACGTGAGAAATCTCGAATCGCAAAATTGCGATGGGATTGATGAAAAGTTAAAAAACTTTTAGCTTTGTGATTAAGCATGATTAAAACATGATCTTTCGGGTTTTCGTAAATCGTAAACTTGAAACTTAAAGCACGAAGGCAACTCGAGTCGCGAAATCCCGATGAGACTTGTCAACATTAATCTTTGTTATTCTTTAATTAACCCGGCTTATCCTTTAATACTTTAGTGAATTCAGGGATCAGGGTTGTAGTTATTAGGATATATGTGTCGACCAAATCCCCGACGGCAAAAAACCCAGACTCGTAAGATTTTTCTCCATGTGGCTTAATGCTTGGTGTATGCGGTCGTTCCACTGCCAATGCTTCCATTCATTCTCCTAAGTGACCGAAAGCCAAAATTTCAATATTTGTTACAACAACGCCTACGAGATTGAGCTGCCAGATGGTGTGGGCATATCGTCCATATTGATCCGGATTATTTTCGGCACGAAATGAGATCGGAGATATAATAAAGAAATGCACAGAGATATCACAGATATTCAATAATATAACAAAAATGTATCAGAGATGAAACCATAAACACAGATATACAGCAATACACGATTTCTATTAATGAAAGAAATGTACAAAGACTGTAAAAATACAGAGTGAAAGACTCGCTAGAATGGTGGCAGCTTATCTCTGAGAAGAGATCTGATGGCTACTCGCATTCACAAGAAGATGCTTACAATGAAGCTCTGAAGGCCTTTTTACAATAAACAGGAATGCCAAAACCCTAGACATCCAAAAACCTAACCCTGGGAGATGAAGCGCCAAAANCTGCAAATTTCAAAACATGCCCTAGGAGCAGGTACTTATAGTTTTCAAATTCAGACTTCAAGAAGTTGGAAATAAAAATTCAGTCCCCAATTTTGACTCCATATAAACTGCTACTGGATTGTAGAAGGGAAGAGATATACCACTTTCACAATTAATCCATACTTCCTCCTGTTGGGCAAGTTGTCTGAAATGTTTTTGCGCACTTTGTCCACTGCTGATTTTTTCTTCCACTGGTGCAAAAATGTCGCATTGAAACTTACTGGTTTGTCGCTCAGTGGTTGATAAATAGGGAGGAGAGATCAATTGTTTTAGTAACCCCTCCTTATGTCCTTCACCCGTTGTCCAAAGATCTTATTGGTAGTTGTCATACATAGGCTGATCTCTTTCATGATGTTGCTGATTGCTTTCCTGTTGAACCGATGTTTCTTGTTTCTCGTCATCTTTAGAAACATTTTCACTACATTCATCAAACAAAGGAGGATTGTTGTAAATTTTCGTGTGTGATGAAAAATAAATCTTCTCTTCTTGTTCTTCTAGATATTCATCATAAACATGGTCATCAGATAACTTAGGAGTGTCATCGGTCGGAAGAATTCTAGGAATATCAATCGTAAAGCTACCTATCTTAGATCCACACTCCTCCAAATCATAGTCTAAAGTATCTTTGAACAACAAACCTTATTCAAGGTTATTAAACATGATAACCCTATATTCTTCATGAAACAAAACAATGTCTACAAGATGATCCTCTAGCCGTAAATCATCATCATAAATTGGTTTACTAACTTCCTCTAAAGTTCCATGGTTGTCATGATTTAAACTTAGATTTTAAATTTCAGTAATAGAAGAAGTTTCACTTACATGTTCAGGACTATGTGAATGTTGCAGATCTATGTAAGCAGGGGTTGTAACATGACTATTCAAGAGCAGATCTATCTCTTCTTCTGTTAAAGGAGGAGGTGGTCTATGCAATTTTTGGATCAAGCAACTATTATTTTCTTTCTCTTCTGCATGTTGACCATGATGTTGAATATCTTATTCTTGAATGTGATCACAAGAGCTATCATATCCTACTTTTTTATCAGCCAACTCTTCTTCATATTGATTATCTTCATCGACTTGATAAATTTCTGATATTCCTTCCTCCTCTTCAAGAAGATGTGTTTGATCTGTTTGTCTTATAAATTCTATATTACAGAAATCTTAAAAAAGTATTTCAGCTGAATAGATTCTTTTACAATGTTGATGAAAAAGTATATGAAAATCTTTCAATGAAGGAATACTGGAATGAGGTAAAGATTTATACCAGAGTCTAGCATCTCTTTCCAATGAAAACATAAATAGTTTCATGAGGACATCTTCATGATGTATATTTAATTCATCCATGAGATTGTGGAATTCAAACAAGTGTTGAGTAGGATTGTCGTCCACATATTCTCCAAATTTAGGAAGGACATCTTCCCAAACTATAATGTCTAGAGCAGTGTTTGGAAAACCATAAACATTTGTAAAGTCCAGAGGAGCAAACCTTGCAGCAATCCGAGCGGTGAACGAATCCGACATTTTGAGACCAGTGGAGTCGCTAGTGAATCATGTAGAGTCTTCGAACCAAGGAGTCATCAGGTGAATGATCACAACCAATTGAATGCATATCCCTTGTTCACCATCAAGAAATAGATCTAAACTTTGTTTCGTATCCCAGGGAAGATAACTTATTTTCTTCGTCCCCAGCAACGGTGCCAGAAAATGTTGTCGTAAGAGTTGGTTCTAGGCTGTAATAGAGCCAAGCCTTAGCATATTTTAAATGAAATAAATTTTGTCACTCCGACTTGACTTGGGTTGCATGCAAGTAAATTCCAAGATAACCTCAAACCACTTTTGATTGGAAACTCCCCCTTCCAACCCGAGAGGGATCTCTCGAATATATGTCACGATAGGATATTCAATAATCTTAACAATGGGTAGATCTATGGGTAACATAAAGTTTTGAGGTGTTTATGATTGATGGGTTGGATCGGGAGGTAGTCCATTGGATATAGTTTCAAATGATCAAGCAAATAGCAAGAGTGTTTCGACAATGGAAATCCATGGAGCAGAGGCGAGATAGAAGTTGATTACAAAGAGAAGGAATTATAAAAGTATGGCAGCATAATAAAGAGAAAACATATCAATACACAAAAGCACTTAGCGATGAGTGAATTCCAAGCACAAATTAGTGGAAAGAGATGGTTGAGACAGAGCATCTAGCAAAGGATGAATTATGAACCTTGACCTCTGCAAGAAACAACCAATAACTATTCTACAATAGAGCATCTAGAAGAGGATGAATTCTATTACAAAACATTTACAAATCGAGAAGAAAAGATATATCGAGTGATATTGAGACTAAGAAAATGGAAAAACTCTGCAAGCAACATCACAAGAATCTCTAAGATGGATAAAACATGCTTTTGCAATCTTATATTAAACTGAAAATGAAAGCTACAGCCCAGGAGTACTATTTCGGTGTGTATTTCCCCCCTCTTTTACAAATATTCCTCATATATGTATTGAGTTTTAAATCCTCTCTAATCTAAAAGATAACAAGAGTTACAACCAATTCTTGAAACTTTCTACCATAGAAAATGGGTCAAACTGCCGAAAAATAGGGCTACGGTTACGGCTATGTATCTCTTAAATAGAGACAAATGTGTATAAAATGAAAGAGCGTTTTTTGCATATTTTTATTCTTATCAAAAACCTCTCTGAGTTCCCTGAGATCCATTTTGATTTTCCTCATATCTACATTTTACAAACATGTGTCAAAACAGGAAAATATGAGATCTGAACATTAGGGCTCGGAGATGGATTAGATTCTCACAATATGTGACACATGTAGGAAAATTGAGAAACTTTTTCTATATTCTAGGTGTTAGGCACAAAAACCTCCGACCGTTTCTCAAAATGATCCTCCAATCACTCAGAATCATCATTTGAAAATGATGACTCGGCACAATAAAAAATGACACATTTATGAAAATGAACCTCATCTTGCGGGGGAATTTTGGCTACCTTCCCAAGATTCAAATTAAATTCTGATGACACCAATGGAAATCTTAGGATCTGTAGATGTCGATCGACTATTCGAACGCAAAAAATGGCGTCCCCAAGACTGAGAAAAATGGTTTTTTCCCAAGGTTGTTTTTTGCATATGACTGGAGTCCCGATTTTGGGTTTTCGGGTTTCAGGTTTTGGGTATCTTGTCTTCAAGAGTTATGACATGCAAGAAATCCCGAATCATGAAATCGTGATGGGATTAATTAGGTGATAATAATTTGTCTTAATCTCTTAATTAATCATGATTAGCAATTAATATTTTACCTTTCATGGATTTAAGTGCCGAGACTTCGATAACACTTGACGTGAGAAATCTCGAATCGCAAAATTGCGATGGGATTGATGAAAAGTTAAAAAACTTTTAGCTTTGTGATTAAGCATGATTAAAACATGATCTTTCGGGTTTTCGTAAATCGTAAACTTGAAACTTAAAGCACGAAGGCAACTCGAGTCGCGAAATCCCGATGAGACTTGTCAACATTAATCTTTGTTATTCTTTAATTAACCCGGCTTATCCTTTAATACTTTAGTGAATTCAGGGATCAGGGTTGTAGTTATTAGGATATATGTGTCGACCAAATCCCCGACGGCAAAAAACCCAGACTCGTAAGATTTTTCTCCATGTGGCTTAATGCTTGGTGTATGCGGTCGTTCCACTGCCAATGCTTCCATTCATTCTCCTAAGTGACCGAAAGCCAAAATTTCAATATTTGTTACAACAACGCCTACGAGATTGAGCTGCCAGATGGTGTGGGCATATCGTCCATATTGATCCGGATTATTTTCGGCACGAAATGAGATCGGAGATATAATAAAGAAATGCACAGAGATATCACAGATATTCAATAATATAACAAAAATGTATCAGAGATGAAACCATAAACACAGATATACAGCAATACACGATTTCTATTAATGAAAGAAATGTACAAAGACTGTAAAAATACAGAGTGAAAGACTCGCTAGAATGGTGGCAGCTTATCTCTGAGAAGAGATCTGATGGCTACTCGCATTCACAAGAAGATGCTTACAATGAAGCTCTGAAGGCCTTTTTACAATAAACAGGAATGCCAAAACCCTAGACATCCAAAAACCTAACCCTGGGAGATGAAGCGCCAAAANATAGGAGAACACTGGTGAGTTGAAGAGCTCCTTCAATGAGTTTGCAGAAACCCTAATTTTGAAATTTCTGCAGAAATTAGCGAAACCCTAGAAACCCTAGGGCCAAAATTTCAAAATGCTTGGATTGTCACTCTGAGAGTCTTTGGAGATGCAATGGAGGAGGCCGTACTCTCCTATGCCAAAATTAGCCCCAAATTTCAAGTGTTTAAGGGCTGAAACACCTCATAAAGGAAGGTCGTGTGGATCTGGAAACCCTAAGAGGGTCATACGGTTCTGCAGAAGAGAGGAGATTGATAGATACTTGTGCAATGGGTTCTTCAAGACCTATGCTCTGATACCATGTTGATTTTTCATAAGCTAGGTTAAGCATGAAGTTCATTACATTTTATCATTTCACTTAACCATAAACAATAATGTTGCAGCAACCAAGATCACAAGAAGAAACACCATGCACAAGATCAATATTAATTATCTTTTACATTTATTATTAATCACATTAAGGTGGGGCCGACCTATACCCTTTACATAAAAATTAGGGTTATAGGCAGAACTAACTCTTGAAAAACATATAGCAAAGGATCTAATACACCCACTAGGGGCACATCCATAGGGATGTCATAGCTCTGGCTCACTGCATTACATAGAAGAACCAGATCTACACACGTTCATCTGTGCTCATCCACATGCACTTCCACTCTACAGATCTCCATTCCCACTGCCTCACACAAGAGAATCATCTGGATTTTTCTCATCAACTTTGTTGCTCAGAGGAGGCTAACACGACATCTTCATTTCTGTCCACATGATGATGCACCCAACACTTTTGGGATTTCACATGTTCACCTTGTGCTCAGCCACATGCACGTCCAAATCATTAGATCATTTTTCCTACTGGATAATCATCTGGAGTTATTCTCACTCTCTTCATGGAGGAGGTCATCTCTACATTCCTAGATCTGTCTCAGGTAGGAACAACAAACCCTTCTTAGGGGCTTTCTCTCAGGTTTGTAAGCTGAGAGAAAGGCTTCACATAGTTGCAATGATCCACACCTCATAGGTTTGTAAGCTGGAGAATGTCTCACATAGATGCATTCATCAACATTTACAAACCCCTGCGACAGTGGGTCCAAAGTCAAATTTAGAAGTCTTCAATGGGCACCATACAAAAAGACTCTGACAATAAAAGAAAACTGAAACTAAATATCTGGATCAACTTGCGATAAAAATGTTATCACTTGACTCTGCAAAATATTCTTTATCAATCATGAAATCTAATCCATAAACAAACAAGAACACATAGACTGCCAAAGAAAGATCATACACCTTTAGGAACAAGCTATTGAAAGATATGATTCAGTTTTGAATCATGATGCCTTCAATAAGACCCTATTGTCATCAAGATGGTTTAGCTTTCTAGTAAATTTAGAATGAATGAAGAAAATAATTATCTCACAAGTATAGAGCATACCTTATATTAGAAGTTCCCTTCATGTTTTCTCTTCCCCTTTGTCTCTTCTTTTGATTGAGATTTTATTATTTCCCAATAAGTTATGGTAGTTCAACTACCTTTCTTTTGTTAAGATTAATTAACTCAACTAATTAGTTGAGACAAATAAATAGTAATACATAAATAAGGGTCTATTTAAATAATAACTAAATAGGTGGGACCCCTTGTCACTCCAATTTTTATTTCTTTAATGATCATCAAAATACAAAATATAACACCACAAAAATTAACTCAAATATTCGCCTTGTAACTCCCATCCTCATATTAATAGTCAAATATTTTAGTATCAAAATAAAATATGACTATAGCCAAAAATAGAATCATATCTTTGTTGTCCAAAACATTCTATCTAAATGTGTCTTTGTTGTCCAAAACATTCTGTCATCATACCAATAAAATATGTCCTCAAAATAAAATAACATTAAAAAGCATTAAAACCCATATTTGTTGTGAGAGGCATTTTACCTATTTTTATTGTTTCTTTCTTTTGATCCTTTTTCTGATTTTTCATGTACAACAACTGTCAATTGATTGGAACCTTATGGGTGGATTTCAATTATGACATGGAAATGACTATCTTTGAGGTGGACATGAGAGGAAACTGATTCAAAGGAGTCTTTATAAGACTTGGAGGGATTAGCCACCCCTTTTCCTTTATCTAATTCTGGCTCAAGGATGGAAGTTTTTAATCTCTTTCTTGCATGAGAGGACTGTATTGGTGAGACAACATGATCAACTTGGGCATTTGGGTTGAATGGCGGTGTAGGAGGTGGAAATGGAAATGATATTGTAGGCGGACCATTATGATGTGTAGTAGACTGATAGACGATCTCTTTCTAGCCATCATTGGCAGGTGGTTATGGTTGCATGATCCGTTGGATCTTTTAAATGATTATGGTTGAGTTTAAAACTTGCATGTATGAATTAACCAATTGAGAATTTAATGAAAGAATGAGGAAGGAAGAGGATTATAATAGTCAAATAAACATATGCAGATCTGAAAAGAATAATAAACAGCAAACCATAAGAATGCAGGTTGATAACGGAGTTCGACACAACTTTTGCCTACGTCTACGGGCCTTTTCTTTGTGGGGGAGGCTTCTTTATTTCTGCTCAAGTTCTCAAAATTACATCTCAGCAATGCCAAATGGATACAAGACTGATCTGGTCTTGTTCTCCCAAATCTCTAGAACCCTGCAAAAGAAACGACATGCAAAATGGATGCTCCAAGCTCCCAGAAACGATCTGACAGCGTCTCCACCTCAAAGGCTTCCCTGCATCAAACTGGCTTTGGCTTGGCTTTCCTTCAGCATAACTCTGCTCTGAATGACTGTGTTTGGCCTCAAACAGGCCTGGTTTATATAGCCTTGGAGTTGGTTTCACATCCCCATCTTCCTCCAAGAATCTGACCTCCAAAAATGCCCAATATCCCCCCAAAATGGAGAAAATCTGCTTAATATAGGCACAATAACCATAAAAAAACCAAAAACTATTAATAAAAACCCACTTGGCAAATGATTTGGGCGCTAGCCCCCAAATGCCGTGCGCGCCCCTGGATTTTCGGTCGTATGGCCTATCCATAGGACCACGGGCCCAACGGTCGAACCATTAACAATAGACCCATGCGCAAAAAGGGCTGGCCCCTGGTCTCGTGGCACTGTTGGCGCATAACCGCGCGTTTTTGGTGGTAAGCTCTGGTCCCGTGGCGTTGGTTTCATATGAAATGGTGTGTGACCAGGGCTAAGCCCTTACCCATATTCTCCCGCCATATTCCGCCGCGTGTGGTCATGTGACAACAATAATACCAAGGGCTGGGGCTAAGCCCCGGCCCTTTTTCCGCCGACAAATTCATTGTTGCAATTTAAAATACATTTCGGTCGAATCTATAACAAGTAATATGTGTCGCCCGAGTGGTTAGGCCGACTTTGCCAATTCATTACCCGCACGGAGGTCGCAGGTTCGACTCTCGGCGACAACAAAACCAAATTTTACATTTCAACCAAAACAACCAATAATGGGGTGCCACGTGGTATCCCTTGACTGGGCCACGTGGCACCCTTACCAACCAACCAAATCTTGACACGTGTCATGTGCTGATTGGCCCATGTGTGTGCCACGTTGATTCTGTCATACTGCCACTTTTCCTGCTGCGTCAGCCTGTCAGCCTGCCATGTCATCCGATGACGTCAGCCTGCCATGTGTCACCCTGTCAGTGGTGACACGTGTCACCTCAATACTGGTCCAACTGTATGCCGAAAATTCCAAATCCGCCTGACACATGTCGCGTCCTGGTGATGCCACGTGTCCCCTATACGGATCTGCCACATGTCGCCTTCTGAAGCCGCCACGTCAGTTGTACGGCCTTGCCACGTCAGTTGTACGGACATGACACGTGGACTGTACGGACTGTACAGTCATCCCCTTTTTTGCCTGTTTGACTTTTCGGATAGAATGCGATATCTTCTCCATACGGACTTCGTTTGACGAAGTAAATATACCACTGGAATCAGGAAGACGAGACAGACACAATGGCATAGGTTTCATCGCATTCCGAGCACTTTCATTTTTGAGCATTTTTCAAGCCCTATCAGGCTTCTGGATCCGATTTTGGATCACACCTCCCCACAAAAAGACCTTTTGGTCCCCAAAAGGTTATTGACCAGTTAACAAGCTCGGGATAGGCCACCCGACTTGTTCTCTATCTCTGAACTCTGTCCTGTGCACCTGTCTCATCAAGATCAACCGTAACACAATCATGACAACTGACAGTATATTGTTAGCCATTGCAACCCTGTTACATCTTACTAAATCCACTATCATCCATGTACCAAACATTGCTAATGATAATATCAGAAAGAGGACTGCAAATGAACTGATATATTTGAAGTATTTGCACGACATGAGCTTATCTTGAAGCAATTTATGATTGATTCTCCATTCCATAATCATGTCTTGTTCTTGCTTAAGATCTATTNCCTGGCGGCAGCAGCTGCGGCCTCTGGCCATGGACGGCGCCTATTCCGCGCAAAGTTAGCAGGCCGCACAGGTCCCACATCTGCAAAGCAACACAAGAGTCACCCGTCAGAAACTCTGTCATCCAAAAACATGATATATATCTAAAAGACATAAAAATTACATATACAAACAAAAAAACAGTACAGGAGGAGACTTACCTATCTCTACTCGCACCTCGCCTGGAGGCACTGGCATCTCTGGATCCCTGGAGAAGTCGATCCCGGCGTATGGGTAGTCCTCGATCATAGGAATCTGCCGCGACAGCCATGCAAAGAAATCGTCGTTGAAGGCCTCTACGGTCCTTCCGCCACCCTGTCGCGGCAGCAATGCTGCCCATCTACATACAGCAGGGAATGTCACCAGATGTCCTCTCACTGTCATCTAAGGACTAAAACACAGAAATCGCTCGAAGAAAAATGAGCACAAAATGGTCCCGAACCCGAAGTTCTGATGGGTCCGCTGACGGCAATCTGTCAATTGCCTCCTCATCACCTCGAGCAATGTGGTGATCCAGTCAAAAAGATGTGAATCCATGCACTGAAGGGCACAGTTCATCTGTGCACACGTAGCCTGATGGTGGGCGGTAGAGCCGGTAATTCGCCCAATAAGAGATAAAATGGTCTGCAGCGCAAGGTTGATGATACTGCCGACCGGTATCTAAGAAGTACTCCGGTTGGTCCCAGCTACGCAATACTCGGCTATCAGCTCCGAGACTTTCCTCTCCCCCGTAGGAAAGGTATGCAGATCGATGGTTTCCCCTCTCCTCGAGAGGCCCGTCAAAAAATATACATCCTCAGTAGTGGGCGTCAAAGATTTCCCCTCTATCATGAAAGCCTCGGCATCAGGGTGCCAGTAGTCAACCAGG
>JZKD02S0940251.1:0-13823 GCA_000966675.3 Picea glauca | reverse complement strand
TCTCTCAAGACCATTCTGCAGAAAACTGTCATCCAAAGCAAATCTAACTGGCATATCATGCTTTATCCAACACTTTGGGCATACTGAACTTCGATTAAGACTTCCATCTGTTTTTCTCCTTTCCAGTTAGTGCACCATGTGGAGTCGATCCTACCTATTGAATGTGAAATCCCTTCTCTTAGATTGGCAGTTGCGCTCCTACTCGACACTTCTGATCTTGAACAATGCCTCATACACCTAGAGAGTCTAGATGAGCAACGTTGAGATGCCTCCATGACTATCGAAGTGAATAAACGATGTGTCAAGGTCCAATATGATAAGTCTGTCTGTCCTCGACAGTATGTTGAGGGTGACTTGGTCCTTTTGTATGACCAAGCCAAAGAACCATTGGGGGCAGGCAAGTTCAAACCCATGTGGCACAACTCCTATATCGTGCGACGTGTCTATGAATTAGAATATTATGAAGGGAATATGTTGGTTGAGCCTAGGAATGATCTCTACTTGAAAAGATATTACACTTGATCCCCAAGATTGTGCGTAACTCTTTGTATACTAATGTATTTTAGTGTATATATCTTTTCCCTCTTTCTTATCTTCATCTTGCTTATAAATTTTTCCCTTGGTTGGTAGATGTCAATAGAGTCTTCGGTCTACTTAGGATTCACAGACGGGGCTAGTCGTCATACACGAAACTTGGCTTCTACCGCTTGGGTTGTTTACTCACTCAAGGGTCTACTGGTGTCTTCAGGTGGCATTTGCATAGGGCCATCAACGAATAATGTGGCCGAATATAGCGATGTTATAGAAATTTTATGTGATGCCATTACACATGGTATTCACTCTTTAGAAGTTTGCCTGGACTCCCAACTAGTAGTATGTTAGTTGAATGTCAGTTACCATGTGCAAGACCCTAGTCTACTCCGACGATTCTTACGGGTATGACTTTTGGATTTTATTACTTATCATCACATACCTAGAAGTTATAATTATGTATTCGATGCATATGCTAATTTAGTTTTAGATTGGCACTTGTCACATAAATAAATCAAAGAAAACACTTTCATCAATGTACACATTGTAATATAAGTAAATCCTAAGATAATTGTTTTTATATATTTCATCTCTCCAAAAAATATGGTGTTATATTACAAAATTGGGACTCACACCCTCAAAATACATATACGGTCGATCATACAATAATCAGGACATATACGCCTATGGTGTCGTATGTGTGTCATGATAGCATACTATGGCATTTGTAAGATGTTGAAAGAGTTGTACCCAAGCACGCGGCACACCTACCACCTGCCACTGCATTGCCTCCGAAAATCCTCTACCTGAACCATGGGAATCCTTTATGTTAAACAAGACAGGTTGCCATGCACATTTTGAAGCACTCTATCAACATCCCCTCCTGCTGGCTCATCTCCTCGGTGCCTCCTTCGGTGTCGTGGAAGTTTGTCCAGCCGCCATGGACCCACGTCTGCATGACATACATGTTTAGTTAGTACTTGACATCATACAATTTTTTTTTTTTTGTTTTCTTATACAAAAATACAAAAAAATGAAATATTCAAAAAAAAATTTATACCTATGTCTCTATAGGAAGAACCTGGTGGCAACAACATGTCCACATCTCCTCTGAAGTCAATCCCTGCATAAGGGTAGTCCTCCATAGCCATCACCTGCCAACTCCACCAAAAGAAAAACTTGTCATTGTAGGGTGTTGGATCCCTACCACCTCCCTGTCGCCTCATCACCTTGGTCCACCATGCCATGGGTGGATCATGAGGTCCATGCAGAACAATATTGACTCTAGGTCCCAAGCCTGGAAGGCGCTCGGAGAAAAAACTACACAGGATAGACGTGAACCCAAAGTTCCTCTTTCTACCCAGTTTGCAGTCTGTCATCTAGCTCTTCATGTTGGCCAACAATGAGGTGCACCTATCGTAAACCGTTGTTCGCAAGAACTCCATTGAATATAACATAAGTGACCTCGATGCCTGGTGCAAAGAGGTCGACCCTGTGATCTGTGTCAACACTAGGACAACAATATTGAGACTTAGATTGTTGATCACTTTGATCGGTAGTTAGATCCCTACCTTCTCGGTCCCTGCAATGCAATGAGTGGCTATGTAATCCTCTATGTTCATTTCACTCCCATCTCCTCAGGATTTGAGGTTGGCCACCTCACCCCGACCCAAAAATCCGGTCAAGAAGTATATGTCCTCAACTTCAATCCTCAATGGTTGCCCATCAAGGTTGAAGGTTTCCATATCTGGATCCTAGTAGTTCACTAACATCTAGAGCAGTCTCACTTGAGCCCTCATACCTTTTAGAGCCCAAAAATTATATAGCCCACATCTTTTAAAGGCCACTTGGGCCCCTGGATCTCTCTCCACTGCAACATCCACCTCTTCATGCTCTCTTTCTCTCCACTCTAGTACCATCCTGCAAGATTCAAACCATTTTTTGAGTTCGTAACATTTTAAAAACCATATCCACGGACTTGTACACAAGATACAATTTACACAGTTGCGTATAGGGCTGCTTATATGCTACCTGGTTTGCAAATAGTCACGTATAGGTATGCATATATGCGACCTGATTATCTATAGCTCGCGTATACCCTAATTTCTAAGTTGCGCCTTAAAATGCTAAAAAAGGAGACATAATTGGAATTTTTAATCCACTAGAAATAAAGAGAAGTGCAAGATGAATTACCTAGTCCAGACGGTTGTTGATTCCGTCACTTGTGGCTCCCACAATCAACAATTGAAATTCGGAGGCAATTTGGTCCAAAATGTGCACTATTTGGGTAAAAAATACAAATGGTATAGTAAAATTGTTTATTTTTTACTATTTATAGAAATTTTTTACCCACTTTGCATAGTTTTTACTAATATTTTGACCTAATGGACTAATACGACAATGGATGTAGTTGTTTTTGGTGGTTTTATCTAGGGATTCTTGTGGTTTTTAGCCCCATGTCACTTGCTCGTAACTTTGGACTAGTATTTTTTTTAACCAACATATATGATAGGTCATCAATCCGTTGTGCACATTTGCATCATCCTATGAATGCAACTCATATGCCTTAGCTAAAAACCCATTTAGTAGCGACACAAAGCCTTCTTTCTGCAACTAGAAGTGTCATTATTGAATGGTAGAGACTTGGCAAACATGGGTGCCCTAGTTAGATCCTCTGCGCCATTCGATGCCCATGCAGAGATTTTTGTCCGTAGGATCAAGAGTCCCTTATAGATAATACATGACTTTAAACTTGAACCTCATTTATTACTCATAAGCATGCTGACCTAGACCTAACATAACTCCCACCGAGTCTCGTTTAAGCTCTTTTTCGACTCTCTCAAAAAATGAAAAGATTGTCGAGTGAACTTATCTCTTTCACACTCATAAATTGGATTTGAAAGGATGTCTATTTGGTGTATGTTTACCCCTTTTTCAAACCAAGTAGACTAAGATGACGAAAAAATACATTTTTTGGTGTTAAGTTGTAATTGCATCTCATTCTCTTGCTTGTAGTATTGAGCCTATTGCCGGTTCTCACTTTTGCATTATAAGCCTATCACCCCAGCAGTTTGCATCATCAACCAAGGAGAGCCTTGATTATATCCTTTGTATCTTGACACCCTATGCCCAAGAGGAAACATTCCCTCGAGTGTTGTTGGCCCTTGACCAAGTTTTGAAGAGCCTTGGTCACTTTTGACCCCTTTTTGGGACTTCGACAGGTTGTCGAAGGCGGAGCGCAAGTCGAAGCGGAGATCGCGGGATCTCGGCCCCCTTTTATGGATTTTTGGGTTTTGGGATTATGTAACAGGTATGGGGATGTCGTCCCATGGGTTTACCCATGTCTAGGCCCTTTTGTAATGTATAAATAGATGTCTAGGCAATGTAAGAGGAGACGATATGTGCATATGTGCGATGTTGTGCTTTGTGCATGCTGTGTTGGACACTGGCAGAGCTAAGTGCAAGTGGATGTAAGAAGCTTGTGTAGATTGTAAGAGGGATTTGTGTTGTAACCTAGCTCGAGGAAGGAGGATCTKGCGGAGTGCGCGCAGATCTCCTGTCCTATGTGGAGTAGGATCCTATGGCTCTGTGCATGTAGATGATTGATAGAAKATAATAAAGAGAATAAGAGTTGGTGGACATATCCCCATGCTGGGGGTGAACCATSTATATCATGTGTTATGGTTTCTTTGTGCATTAYGGTTATTTTATTGCTCATATGATTTATGCTTAGTACAATAATGTATGTTTAKATGTATCTGATACGATAGCTTAGTGCTTGGTRATGTGAATGAGTACCAKATATGGTCTATTTTGATGTGCTTAGTGCTTGAATGTGTTGGATATTGTTGAATATTGCGCTRCTATGTAATTAGGGTTTATCTGYGTTGTAAAAAAAGGCTAGATACTAAGGAATGATAACTGCTAAATGCTTTGTTAAGGTTTTGTAATCACARATCTGTGTCCCAGCTAGGTTGCAAACATYTGAGTCCTGCAACCACCCYTGACTCTACCTCGAGTGAGACTTCATCTGYGTCATAGGTGTTGCTGAAAGGGATGGTATTTAGGGTTTTGTTGGTGCGTTGTTGAAGCGTTGAACCCTGGGTTTGCCCCTGTGMCAACAAATGGTTTTGTTGTCGGGACCTGAAACTGCGATTGTTGGRAACTGAGGAAAAGAGGAAGCTTTGTGCGTAGATCTATTGCCCTAGCAGACAATACTCTACTTGACTTGCGAAGCTCTGTACTAAGAAAGGAGACGGATYTGAAGAAAACAGGTAATATTTGAAAGCTTTGTGCTTTGATAAAGGTAAGAACAGTGAATTTTTTTGATTGAAGAGATAAGATCTGAAAGCTTTGTGATCTGTTAAARGTAAGATAAGTGGAAATTTTTGTTTCAAAAGTATGGATCTAGGTATGTTTGATAAATTKTGTCATAGTCTGAAAAATAGGGAACARTTAGAAGAAAGAAGATTTGATATGAGTAAATCTGATAGAAATTGTGAAAGATATGTTATTCCTATGCATAGAAAGGATTTTTGGACTAACAAATGGATGYAGGATCCTAGAAAGATTTTTTTGCAGGTTATYCACTGTGATCCTAGTGTGTAGTACAATAAAGGCTGGAGATGATCTTAAGAGAAAGAGAGGATTAACTCTTTGTTACAGTTGCAGAAGACCGGRACATCTTTCTAAGGAATKCCCTGGTAGAAAACCTAGTTGTCTTTGTTGTAAAGCTATGGACCATGAAGTTCTAGATTKCCCTAGAATGATTGCTAAGGTTGAAAGAATGAATATGAGACAAGAAAACCCCGAGGAAGAGCAAGAAACTGAGACCATGGMAGAACCCCAGAAAGAATTAGAGACTGTATTACTACAAATGAAAGAAACCCYGAATGACCATAGAGATATCAACTTATCAAAGATCTTCAAAGAAAAAGAGTGCATAGAAACAAGAATAGGAGACTTTGACATAGACTGTGTTCTAGAYGAGGAAACACAAGCGAATATCATGACAGATAGAACCTGACAAGTTTTGGGAAAGTCTGCTATGATTCCTTCATTGGGAGGAATAGGATTATTTAGAGGAAAGATGATAACCCTATGTGGAAGTCTTACCCAGACATCTATGACTTCTTATGGAACTTCGACAGAGGAAGAATTTGAGGTTGTTAAATTTATTAAGAATAGTGCCCCATTTGTTATGTTACTAGGAAAAAAATGGATTGAGAAATATCAGACCCGAAGAAAAGAAGAGGAAGCTCTAGAACATAAAAAAAAAGACATAAGAGACTTCATGGCTAAGAGAATAGCACACTTACTAAAAGAACACAAAAACCAGTTGAAGCTACTGAGGACCAAAAATCTAGATATCGAAGTTGAAAGAACATAAGAAGACTTGAAACACCTGTTTGTACAGGAGAGTAGAGCACCTACCCTAGATAGAGAAGAAGTATTTCCCTTGAACCTTAGGAAATACCACCAACATCGTGAAGTTACTATGCCAAGAGGAGATAAGAATCAAAATGGAAAGAGGAATACCAAGACATAGATCACATGGAATAAGGCTAGAAATCTCAGCAACAAGAAAGAAAACTTAGAGAAGTTACATGAAGTTCCAAAGAAGACTTCGCAGAAGGAAGGTCTCCAGAATTCAAACTTCGCCGGAATATCAGAGAAACTTAGATTGGCACTTCGCCATGGCGGAGAAATATAAGCATTAGAGGCATTATGACCGTTAGATTGTTGTTCCCGAATGATTAAAACAACAATTATGATCAGAAAGCTCGCCATCAGACCATTGGGACCGCGCCGTAACGGACATAATTGCATTGATGAAGGCTTCTTTTCCGTTGGAGGGATCTGTTACATTGATTTCTACTTATTCTGTCGACTGTTGCGCCGAGAACACTTTCGTGAATTGTATCCAAGAGAACTCATTATTGCCGCACTATGTTTACTAAGACTTCATCACCTGTTCCATTGCATTGAGAGTTTGTTAATCAACTTGAGTTTTCCAATATCGAGAGTGCATGTTAGACAAACTCAGTGTCGTAGAAAAGTCTGTCGAAGAAGTTATAATTGACCTTATGACTGAGAAGGTGATGTATGTCAGAATTCAAGCTTCATCGACGAGAGGAGTGCAAGCCTACGCTTCGACTGCTTGCGGATCTAGACCATCCCAAGTTGTGGCCAAGAAAAGAACCAAGCAACGATATGACTTGGAAAATGCGAAGTTAATCCCATCCATCATGATCGACTACATCCCACCTCTGGCCGACGCGATGAATCGTGATAGTGTCCCCAGGGACTTCGACTACACCCTGATTACTACGTACCTCCCGAAGGGGATACACATAGGCAAGCCTCAGCAGGATAAGATTCTGACATTGAAGATCAATGACTTCAACTTGGGAGACCACAAGAACTTTAGCATGCTCACACCTCATAGGTATTTGACTAGAACGAAGGGGAAGAAGTCGAGGATAATCCCCCAACCATGGACTATGGAGCTCGCGCAGTCCACCATCGTGAACGTAATGAAGATACCCCATTTTGGAAGGCACCAAGAGGTTAATGCGTGCGTTAAGCTCCTGCTATCGAGCTTCCATGGCATTTATTTGTGGCTAGATAGACACATCACCATCGATCCGACGCTGATCCATCAAATCACCGGATTGAGCATGCATGGACCAGACCCACAAGACTTTTACCCAGGAAAGGCTGCAGGCCGCGCCCTAGCGTAGAAGATTAAAGATACCTACGACGATGTGGAGAAGGGGAAGCGAGGCTAAAAGGTAGCCTCCATCCAGAATGGTGTAGTGCTCCTCGCTTGCCAGTTGATTGCTGGTAAGCTAGTAAGAAAGAACAGACCCATGTAGGTCACGTGGTTTGTTGTTGACCTCATAGGAAAATGTGTGGAGGGGCTACAAATGAACTAGGCAAGCTACTTAGTGAACCAGTTAGAACAAGATTTCTGCGAAGCTTAGGATCAGGCATATAAGTTCCACTTTAGTTGGTTGTTGATCCTCATCACGTTCATAGCTTGGGAGATGCCGGAAGGTGTGACCTTCCCCGAAATAGAGCCATCTAAACCCTTATCTGTGAAGTTCACCATGCTTTGGTATTCAATTGATATGGGAAAAAAATGGCAGTCAAATACGGTGTTCCACACCTACTACCTGTAGTTAAAGAGGGATATTGAAGATGTCCCTCGTATGACATCGAACACCCTACACAGGTTCAGGCCATTTGTGAAGTTCCATGCAGACAAACATTTTATCTATATCACTGCGTGTGGATACAAACACAAAGAAGTACTACAGAGTTACTACAAACTCACAGAGGAGGACCTAGAAGAAATAAATAAGGAATGGCTTACAGATTTCCTTATCTCGGTTGACCCCGTAGAACTGTCCGACCCCGAACTAATTGGAATCACGATGGTCACTCGTGAACGTATGATACACCTGGAACTAGCAGAAGGAAGAAGACATAAGAGGTACAGAAGTTGAACAACACATCAAAAGAGACTGCTTCAGAATCACCTAGTGGAGGAGGTGATGACAAAGTAGACAAAGAAGAGAACAATGGAGAAGAAGACAAGAATAATCAAGGTGAAGTAACACCGCCATATAATCCCCCTGATGATGCAGAGCCATCTAACAAAAGAAAGGTTTCTCCGACAAAACCCACGTTGCGGAAGAAGTCAAAAGCTTGTAAGACCAAGCTCCAGACTGTGCTCACGCTTGATGATTTCGTCTTCATCATCGCAGTTGTATCGGATGCCTCAAAATATATTTTGCAGATAAATGAAGCCAAGCAAGAGACCATGTACGAAAGGCTTGAAGCAGAGTTGAGAGGGGTACGACAAGCTCTTCACTCCAGCCATGCAGTGTCCACTACGTCCCCACCATAAGAAGAACTAGAGTTGGAAAATGAGCCTACTCAACTCCACAAAATAGTTGATGTGACCGAAGCTCGCCTTCATCGTGCACATGATGAAAAAGAACAGGCCATAGTGGCCCTTAAGCAAGCACAAGAGGAAGTGATAGAGCAACGTCGAGTTGCACAACAGGAAAAATGATGACCTACAAACAAAGTTCAAAGAGGAGAGAGCTCAGATACAGCGAGAGAAGGAACAACTGCCCGCAGAGCATGTTCGAGTAAAAGAAGCAGTCAACAGAGCACTTCCCTCTATGACGGGCCTAAAGCAAAAGGAGGAAGACCCAGTGGAGAACCAAGTAGCGAATCTTTCTGAAGACATCCAACAGCTTCAACAGAGAATAACATATCTAGAGCTACAAATAGTACCAAGTACTTCACAGGACGTGCGAGACCAAAGAGAAGCCACTGCCCGGAGTGCAGTTGAGAGGATCAGAGAATTAGCTTTGGAATGTAAACAACTTAGTAGTAGAAGTGCACAGACTTATGAGCGACTTACTGAGGACCTTGAACTAAAGACATTGGAGTCATAACACTAGGAGGCAAAGCAACGACAATACAAGCGCAGTTGAAATTCCCGTCAACAGTTGAGAGAATGAAAAGGCCCTAGGAATAGCGCACTGCTCAACAAAAGGTCCATACCATATAGAGAAAAGTCATGCAAGTGACTCAGAGGCTCCAACTAGTCCAAGACGAAGCTTGCCAACTGTTTGAGGAAATTGAAGGCCGAGGAGCAGAGCTGGAACAAGTAGTCACTACAGTCGAACAACGCTTGTAAGAACCTGTGAATGAGGCATTTATTCAGGAATTCGTCGAGCAGGAGGCCCTGGTGAAGCAACAGGTCGAAGCAGTTCGAGCCAGGCTCGAGGCTTTTGAGGTAGAACTAACCAGATCAGAGTGACTCGGGATGAGTCACAAGTGAGTGTTGGGGTCTATTATCCCTTGACCAAGTTTTGAAGATCCTTGGTCCCTTTTGACCCCTTTTGGGACTTTGACAGGCAATCGAAGGTAGAGCACAAGTCAAAGTGGATATTGTAGGATATTGGCCCCCTTTTAGGGATTTTTGGGTTTTGGGCTTATGTAATGGGTATGGGGATGTCATCCCATGGGTTTGCCCATGTCTAGGCCCTTTTGTAATGTATAAATATATGTCTAGGCAATGTAAGAGGAGACGATATGTGCATATGTGTGATGTTGTGCTTTGTGCATGTTGTGTTGGACACTGGCAGAGCTTAGTTCAAGTGGATGTAAGAATCTTGCGTTGATTGTAAGAGGGCTTTGTGCTGTAACCTAGCTTGAGGAAGGAGGATCTGGTAGAGTGTGAGCAAATCTCCTGTCCTATGCGGAGTAGGATCTTATGGCTCTGTGCATGTAGATGATTGACAGAGGACAATAAAGAGAAGAAGAGTTGGTGGATGTAACCCCAGGCTGGGGGTGAACCACGTATATCTTGTGTTATGGTTTCTTTGTGCATTATGGTTATTTTATTGCTCATATGATTTATGATTAGTACAATAATGTATGTTTAGATGTATCTGATATGATAGCTTCGATCTTGGTGATGTGAATGAGTACCAGAGTTGGTCTATTTTGATGTGCTTAGTGCTTGAATGTGTTGGATCTTATTGAATACTCCACTGCTATGTAATTAGGGTTTATCTGCGCTGTAAACAAAGGCTAGATACTAAGGAATGATAATTGTTAAATGCTTTGTTAAGATATTGTAATCACATACCTATGTTCTAGCTAGGTTGCAGACATCCGAGTCCTGCAACCACCCCTGCCTCTACCTTAGGTGAGACTTCATCTGCTTCGCAGGTGTTGCCGAAAGGGCCGGTAGTTAGGGTTTTGTTGGTGCGTTGTTGAAGCATTGAACCCCGAGTTTTCTCCTATTCCAACAAGTGTCCATATCCTGCATGAACCTCCTTGCATTGAGCATAGGTATATTCCACTGCTGGAACTAGTTTCTTACTTGTGACACTTGTTTCCTCCTCTGTATCATAATATTCATTTGACTATGAAAAAACAAAAAAATACGGGTGGGAAAAGAATATTATATTATATTGGCAGCATTCGTGTCACCTTTGAACAAAGCACAAAATTTTGAGTCCACTTGTCATCAAAATTTTCGGCTTAGCATGACCTTAGGAAGCTGAGCTCGTTACTTAGAGTTTACTCCCTCGACTGGTTACTCTTCCAGTCCCTATGGAGAGTTTTATTGGTGCCTCCTGCATCAAAAAGTTTCATCATTGAGTCTATGCTGCCAGATTCTTCCATATGTCTCATGATCTTGTTCAAAGGATGTCTATCAACTTGTGTCAACCATCCTCAGAACTATTGACTTTTCATGTTAGCCATACCCTTAGTGTGTCTCAGAATTAGATGAAGCTATAGTCCCACCGTGCACCCTAGTCCTACTTTCATCATTGGTAGGTAACTTTGAACCCAACAGTCGACATTTCATCATTGGTCGTTGACTAGGGGGTTTCTCTTATGTTCGACGACAAAAAATCTATTCACACATTGGGATTCATGCACTTTCTTGGATGCCATTATCCTTATTGGTGGTTTCCTTTCCTTTGTCAGAAGTTTTACTTATTGGCTTCTATTCAGAGGGTCTTTTTCATGTACTGCTTGCATCTGGCACACATGAAAGATGCACAGGCTCGTTGGTTCATGAACATGTTCTTCATTCGATTTCCTCCAAATCATCAAGATCCTACTTTGTACCTCATTCTGAATGATGAGAGATGCCTCATTTCTCTCCTTTCAATGGGTCTCCTTCTATCGAATTCAACCCATCTATTTTGTAAATGAGACCTAGAGTCCTATGAGTACCTAGAGGCTTGCAGTCATTAGTGGCAGGTTCTCCCGCCATCGACAATTGGGAATACATCACTGTCTCTTGATCAATGGATTCTTCAAGTGTTCGACCTCAAAACCTTTATTCACACTTGTAAGAATGTACTTGGTGCCTTGATACCTAATTTCATTATCAATAGGCTGTCTTGCATTTGTTAATGGTATACCTTAATTACCGGTAATCAAGCGAAGTCTCATTGTGTTCAACCTCAAATCCTTTATTCACACGATGTAGACTTGCACCTTTGGCGGATCATGTAGAATACTTGAAGACATCAGTTCATAGTCATAGTTTTCCTGAGCTGTTGATATCTTTCATTGGACTAGTACCTATGTGACTTCAGTGATCATGGGAGATCAGATTGTACTCCATTGTATACATATATCTTTAGATTGATTTTGAGACTAGTTTTACTTGGCCTTGTTCATGAATATGACAACCTTTGGCATGTAGCCACCTTTTTATTTCCTATTCATGGCCATGAACAATAGTTTGGTATATTTTCTCATGGATCTACAGTGTAATTCAAATTGTCAGTCATGTGTGCAAATTTAGTATAGATTGTAATATTCTCATGAGTAACTAGTTCATCTAGTGGGATCTCCATTACTCCACTTTTGGGTATTATAATGTATTTCAACCGTCGCAGATACTCCTATGACCTCACACATTAGGGGGCATCTGTTATAGCAAGATTTTCCTCACCCCATGCAAATTTGCCCAGAAGGCCTTTTTCCATTTCCCTATGCAAACTTGAAGTCCCTTTTTGCATTTCCCAAAGCTAAAAATAATATTTTTCCACATATTCTTTCCCTAACTATTATACAACATGCATATATGTAGGTTGCACCATTACAACCCACGTACATCGAGTTTTGTGCCCAAAATAAAAAAATGGTGTTGGGTTTCCATGTCACGTCACAAGATCCATGATCCTAGACCTTCCATATACTGGAAACGTTCCGACTCGGCCCTTCAATTCCATTTGAAGGTTATAAATGGGCCATATCCAAGCTATGAAAAAGAGGAGAAGAATTCAACTTTGAGAGAAAAGTTACTCTGGAGAAATTATTCACTTCATATCGAGTCTGCATCCCTTTATCCTTTTAAGTATGAACANGAATACATCACTGTCTCTTGATCAATGGATTCTTCAAGTGTTCGACCTCAAAACCTTTATTCACACTTGTAAGAATGTACTTGGTGCCTTGATACCTAATTTCATTATCAATAGGTTGTCTTGCATTTGTTAATGGTATACCTTAATTACCGGTAATCAAGCGAAGTCTCATTGTGTTCAACCTCAAATCCTTTATTCACACGATGTAGACTTGCACCTTTGGCAGATCATGTAGAATACTTGAAGACATCAGTTCATAGTCATAGTTTTCCTGAGTTGTTGATATCTTTCATTGGACCAGTACCTATGTGACTTCAGTGATCATGGGAGATCAGATTGTACTCCATTGTATACATATATCTTTAGATTGATTTTGAGACTAGTTTTACTTGGCCTTGTTCATGACTATGACAACCTTTGGCATGTAGCCACCTTTTTATTTCCTATTCATGGCCATGAAAAATAGTTTGGTATATTTTCTCATGGATCTACAGTGTAATTCAAATTGTCAGCCATGTGTGCAAATTTGGTATAGATTGTAATATTCTCATGAGTAACTAGTTCATCTAGTGGGATCTCCATTACTCCACTTTTGGGTATTATAATGTATTTCAACCATCGCAGATACTCCTATGACCTCACACATTAGGGGGCATCTGTTATAGCAAGATTTTCCTCACCCCATGCAAATTTTCCCAGAAGGCCTTTTTCCATTTCCCTATGCAAACTTGAAGTCCCTTTTTTCATTTCCCAAAGCTAAAAATAATATTTTTCCACATATTCTTGCCCTAACTATTATACAACATGCGTATATGTAGGTTGCACCATTAAAACCCACGTACATCGGGTTTTGTGCCCAAAATAAAAAAATAGTGTTGGGTTTCCATGTCACGTCACAAGATCCATGATCCTAGACCTTCCATATACTGGAAACGTTCTGACTCGACCCTTCAATTCCATTTGAAGGTTATAAATGGGACATATCCAAGCTATGAAAAAGAGGAGAAGAATTCAACTTTGAGAGAAAAGTTACTCTGGAGAAATTATTCACTTCATATCGAGTCTGCATCCCTTTATCCTTTTAAGTATGAACACATTGTTCAGCCCCCAAGCTCTTCCCTACTTGATTGAGAACCTCATTGTCTCTGTTATATGAGCTTTCCTTTGCTAGAGGCCCAACTGGAAGGGACTTAGTTTCCCGGTTACAAACCGTGCCGACACAGAACTTTGTAATTCATTCACTTCTGTTGATAACATTTTAATAGAAATACTCTTTTCTCGTCCAATTAATGTCTTGAAAATATTTGAATTATTATTCCATGGGCATATTTGTTATGAATATTTATGGATTATGCTATTGAATGTGCT
>JZKD02S0940240.1:0-13823 GCA_000966675.3 Picea glauca | reverse complement strand
CCCTCTCTCAGAGAGAGCCAGGGCTATCTTGATCGATTGCGTCTCCTGGAGGGCGATTTATAGGATTTCATCTAGCTTTTTTATGAATTTTGGAACAGTAGAAGGGGTCTTGCGCTTGCCTCCGCTGGAAATCAGCTTCCTGAAGACATCCTCTTATGAGCTCGGAGGGGGAGGGGCCGAATCCCCGCCCCCTGGGGCGGCCATGGCCGGCTCTGGCTGCAAAAACGAACTCTAGGTGCTCACGACGAACCCTAGGCGCTCACGCGGTAGTATGAAAAAAAGGTTATTATTACTATTCTCAAGTTGCTCACCATTTTTTAACACGATTCTTTAAAGATTTATAACTTACAACTCCTACTGAACCTGGAGTTTAGCTCAGATCCAAGGTTGTTAAGCCAAGCTTTGATACCACATGTTAGGAAATGAGGAGCACTTCCACGCTAAACATAATAGAAGACAGGAAGAAAGACTTACATAAGAACGTAAATGACGAAACAAACAGATAATATACATAGATTTTACCCTGAAACCCAAATAGGGAAAACCAACATTCCTTGAGCGTTTTTCTCTCTTGTTGTCTTATTCATTCAAAAAAAAAGGTTAAAAGTCTAACCTTGGTCCACACCTAAGACACAATCGACATCATACCCTCTTTCTTTACACAAGAACAACCCTATAGCCAATTTAGCTTCAATTTGCATGACCAACGACCTCTACGATTACATACTCTTGGTGATTAGACATTCATCATCCAATATTAACTTTTGAAGCATTACAACATGCCTTTTTTATAGGATTTACAGTAGGGAAAACCCTAAATAAAAGGCACCCAAAAACGGTTATAGAGCCACACAGATCATTGGCTACATATCCCACGAATCTTTGGATTTTGTTACAGTCGACTACCAGTTGACCTTCATTCGGTCTTCAATTGCTTTCCACATGCCCACCTATTGACCTCTTGTCAGTTGACCTCTTGACTTTACCTGGTCAAACCACCTCAACCTTTGACTTGTTTTCAATATCTTTGACTTCGTATTTACTTGGTCGAACCACCTCGACCTTTGATTTGTTGTCGATTCCTACGACTTCATCTTTACCCAGTCGAACCACCTCGACCTTCGACTTTGACTGTCAGTCAATCCACCTCGACTATACTTTCACTGCAAAGAATATAACAACCCAACATACACACATTTAAACTTCATCTCGTCCGTTGAGAAATCTCATCTGCAATTGCAAGCATTTCGAGCCTTCAAACCTCCTCTCAATCATTACACTTCCATAAATGCCCTAGCAAAGAAATTCCTAGGGTTTTCCATGAAATAATGTATGATGGGTTTGTCAGGAATTGAAACCAAAACATATAGATATAAGCACCATTTAAAACCTTTTATAGTAAACCTCTCTTGGCAAAAACTGACGATAAAATTGGGGAATTGTGCAAAATATAGGGAAAATACCTCTCCAAAATTAACAACAATGGTGACTCTGAGCTCCAATTGTGATTCATCCACCAAATTGTGAGATTTTAAATGGTTATGGATGCTTGCATGAGATTGTATGTCTTGTTGTCTATTTTCACATTTAAAATTGGTATCAATTTGTGTTTGGTTGAATTTAGGGGTAATGCAACCCAACTATGGGTTGGGTGTGTTACATTGTGGTATCATAGCTGAATTTTTTGGGTGGCTTGCCTTAATGATTATCTTGGTAAGTTACATTGGAGTATTAGAGAAAATTTAGTTTTTACTAGTAATGGGTATGTTAAATTGTGGTATATATCAGAGCTTAAGGTTCAACATGGAGCTTGTGTGGGCCAAAGACCAGCATGAATTTTGGGGAAAGTCGTCATGGTGAATTTTGATCTATGAAGATTTGGGGAAATTGGTGAAACCAGAGTGAATCCCCAAATTTATGAATAGATTTGAGTTTAATTTTCCCTCAGAACCATCGAAGAGATGATCAATGGTATCACTCTGCAGGTTGGAGAGTTAAATCCGACCTGGAAGGTCGAATTTTATATTTCAATGGAGACTGAAAAGTTGGAGAATCAATGACCTAGATAATTTAGACATTAATAATCAATGATCAAGACTCATCATTGGTTTTGAGAAGTTCAATGAATTTTGGAGAGTTTGATAAACCGATAGAGTGATTGGGGTTCGACGAAAACCTTATGAAGCAAACCTTTTGTAAATCGCCAATCGTCAATGGAGGTTTCGAAGTTCGGAAATTTTGACACAGTCGGTTTGATAGAAGGAAACATGCATCACCAATCACCAATGATTGGTGTTCGACAAACTCAACAAAGTCTTGCAAGTCAGTTTGTCAAAGAAAATTGTCGATCGTTGATGGATTTTCTGAGTCGTCAAGGTTCGACGATGTTGGGGAATGGGTAGTCCATATCGCATTTGATTTGGAAATCAATAGTTGAGATTCATCCATGGGATTTACAGAGCTTATCATATCAACGGTCAATATTTACTCTCAATAGTGAGATCGACGACTTAGATTCAATCTAGTTTTGGTTTCAAGGTTCGGCAAAATCGATGAAGAAGTATCTTTTGTAACTCGTCGATGTAAGCTAATGAGTCGATCATCGATGAAAGAAAGGAGGTTGTATTACATGGTCGAATCAGGGGAGGACACATGGACATTGACAACCATGTGCCATGCCATGTCAGTCAGGTTTCCACGTCAGCAAATTTGACTATTTACAAAGAAAAAATTGCAAACTTCAGAAGGTTGTAACTTTTAGCTCAAAACTCGTAATGAGGCATGAGTACAATCGTTAAAAAGATAATTCAAAGAGGAATGTTCTTGGGGAATCATAATTTGGATTAGTACATTTTTGTTCTTCATCTATTGAATTGAATAATGACCTGTAACCTAATTAACAAATATTTTTCAATATGCATAACTCTAACAACAATTGTTGCATGCACATTTTTGCATAATTAAAGGTACAAGAAAGCATATCTAGTTCCTATATGAGGACTAGATATATGGAGGATGCCCAGGGATCTTACAGCCATGAAGATGAGATTATATGTTTACATATCATCGTGGGAAATGTTGAGAGCAAGTCCAATGGGCGAAGACGTGAGGTGGGGCCAGTGTAATTGGTAGAGACTATGAGAAGCTTGGAAAAATAAGTGCAGAGCTATAGAGTAGATAATGAAAGGGTGATGAGAGCTCAAGAAGATATGTTATGGAGTCTTAATATGTTGCATACACAAAGATTCTGGAACAAAGCAAACATCCAATGCAAGGCAAGTAGGAGCATCCAGATTGTTGGGTGACAGTCACTTTTCTTTTCTTTGCCCAGATTTGTCTTTACTACCTAGGATGAACTTTTGACATTAATGAATGATTGGTTTACAACTTTTAAGCCTGGATTTAATTGATTTTCAAGGATTGAGAGTCTTCTTTACAAGATTCGAAAGTTTTATTTTTTGACTTCTTGTCGCAAGGGTATAATCTCAAGACTTTGTTCCTGGGTGCTTGTTTGATAAACAGTTCTTGATTTGTTTTGAGTTTTGGATTGTTATTGATTAAGAAACAATTTTTGTTTGCATTTGACAAAATCTTTTCTTATCATTTCATTTTTTGTTTGCATTGTGCATTTGATTTGGGAATAATGTTGAGAGTGCACTAGTCTTCTTAGACCATTCTTTCTTTTTTTATTATATCTCTGTTCTGATTTGAAAAAGTAAATATTGAAGTGTATTCTTCTTTTTAGTAGTCTTTGCAAGAAATTTTTACATTCACATATTTGGTAAAAAGAAAAAATTGGAAAAGTTAGTAGTTGATTGTTTGGAATGCATATCATTCAAAGATTGAGAAATTGTACTTTGTAGCTTTTGTATTCTTGAAAAGAGAAACCTTCTCCCTACTGTAATTAAAATTCATCAAATGAAACATTTGCATTTCATCTCTTCTTGCATCTTATTGGGTCAAGGTCAAATATATCATCATTTTCACTTTCGTTTCCCTTTTGAGTAAACAACAGCCTTTAAAATACGTCATAATTTTAAAATCTATTAGCAACTTTTATTTTCTAGAATTTTCTACATCAACATTAGCTAGGATACCGTTTTGGAATAGGTTGTAAGGCACACTCTCCAAAGCATCAAAACACACAATAGTATCTTGTGATAGGGAGAGTACAAATCCACTTGCTACATTTTGTCCTAGGAAGCTCTTCTAACACAAGGGTCGATCACGATGTCGCATTAGGGTCGACAGAGTTACTCACCCTACTTTGTTGGTCTTAGTGTAGAGATTGCACGTATTATTGGGGGTCACTTGAGACTAAAACCCTATGGGAACCTTCTCGAGTTGATTTCTGGCTTAGATAGTCTACCCTTGTGCGTGGATTAGACTATTGACTGCTTCCCCAGGCATCATTGTCGTAATTGGTAACCTTAGTGGCCTATCTCTTTAGAGTCTTTACACAAGGTGACTGAGGGGCAAGTCTTCACGGTACCTGGAATCGATGTTGGCCAAACTCACTCAGGCTCCTTGGAGGGTATACCCACGATTATGTGTGGGAGCTTGCACCAGGGTGTAAGTCCATTAAGCATGTCGTCAACGTAACTTTTCCACCTGCTTAATCCCAACTCCTTCTTGTCTTGATTTCACGACATTGGATTTCGTCACCAACTAGTGACTTTGAAATAAGAAGGTTTGTTTGTGTTTTTTATATCTAGATTTTATTAGTGAGTGTTGTTTGTTCCTCTAGTTGGCCATAGTTTTCTTTCATTCTCTATTTGGTGTGGGCAACATCGGCCCTCATCATTCATGTAGGATGCAAGGGTTACCTCCAGAAGATCTGGAAGAATATACTCATTTGCTTCCTAACTCACTAGAGGGTTTTCCTGAAGGAGCAGTGAATAATGACGTAGCCTCTGAGATTGGAAGTTCTACTCCATTGGAGGAATACATACTTCCTGTAAACTCATTATTGAGTGTTGTACGTGATCCACTTTTGCTCTAGATAAATTCATTAGGAGACATTGTTGCTGAAGATTATACTAGAATACCTATTGTACCTCACACAGAGTCTGGTGTAGACGATCTACCCTTTGAGAGTGAATCGTTTAGAACTTTGGTTCATACTGTTGGAACTTTTGATCCTAGCTCTTCTGGTCCTATTCATTTCCTTTGGATAATCTCTTTAGGACACAATATTTTTGAAAAACTAGGAATGAGTCATCTACGTCAGAGGACCTCTAATCAACCTATGGAATCAGATATGCCTGTGACTTCCACTACTTATACAGTACCTTGGATCATTTTACTGGTACGACTAGTAGTGTTGTCACGGTCTCAGACCAATTGTTGGTTGCTTCTCATACAATTCGTCCTCTCCAGCTTGTTATCTATACCATGATCTCACAAGCTACGCCTATTTCTGTCAGAAGTGCAGTAATCACTCAAGATCCTATTGGAACACCACTTCTACTTAGACCAAATCCGTCACTTCCACTTGCATATCATGCTCTAAATACTTCTATTGCTAATCCTGCGCAGAATTTGTCTGGAGGGGCTAATCTTTTTGTTCCTCCTAGGTATAATGTTGTTAATAGTTTTGTTCCTACACCTACCCAAGTTCTCTCCAGGGGGCCTAGCATGCCTCCTCCACCTTCACCTGGAGGATCTAATCGTCCTGGCCCAAGTAGCTCCAATAAAAGTGGAGGCACAAGTCACTCTGTCGCTTCTGGTTTTCAAATTCTTATTGGAGGTCAACCTCAAGTTGGGGGGCAACCCTAAGTTGGGGGTCATAACCCAGTGTATGGGCAGTATACCCCTGGATTACAGTCTCAACCTTGGAATTTTCCTTTCCAAGGCAATCAACAACCCCCTGGAGGGAAACCTCCTCAAGTTAATTCTTTTGTCCCCACTAATCCCGGGCAACCATATCCAGGTTCTATGAATCCTACCTGGGGTGAAGGTTTTCAGTCTAATGCTCCTTCCCAAGGAAGCTTACCTAATCAACCAACTCAAGTTGGATATTTGACTAAAAACCCTCCACAACCGAATTTGACAGGACCCTATAACTATCTACAAACTGCTTATGGTCCTATTGGTATACCTACAGGACTACCTCCTCAAAATTACCAGTTTCCTCAAGTTAACATACAACTGTCGTTTATTTCTACTTTGGATTTACCAGATTTATCTAGGATTTTGAATGATCCTATCTTGCATTCTCCTTATTGGCTAGTCATACCTACCAAGTTACCATCAAACATTCCTAGTTTTGATGGTCGATCAAAAGAAGACCCAAATAATCATGTCATGACTTTCCATCTTTGGTGTTCATCCAACTCTTTGATGGATGACTCCATTAGATTGCATATCTTCCAACAAACTCTGATGGGTTCGACAGCAAAATGGTATATTGAATTGCCATGAGGATTCTTCAATGACTTCAACACCTTAGCTATGGATTTCTTAACGCATTACCAACTACCAATCTGATACAAGACAAGAACCAAAATTTTGAGTTCATTTAAACAATCATCCACTCACATTTTTGATCATATTCATGAGTGGAGGAGGAGAAGACGCTTAATAAAAGTTACCCTTCCTAATCAACTATTGGCCGAGTGGTTTACCAAGTTACTCATTGGTCCTATAGCCCGTGATGTTTCCATGGCTGGTGTCGTCACTGAAGAGCAGACGATTAGTCGTGCTCAATACTTAGATCTCGTTTATTCACAAATGGGCACACTATAGGACTTGATCCTTGATGCTCCTCTCTCGTCTACAAATCCAACCCCAACACCTCCAGTAGCTTCTCATGTTGTTGATGACATGATTAGCACTTTTCATGCTGAGACTCAGTCTAAACAAGCCAATCATTCCAATCCCAAGTCTAATACTGTTAATGTACAAAATAATCCTCCTCCAACCCCTTCTCCTGGTAAAACCTCTAAGGTTAATTCAGTTCAATCTACACCTACCGGTAAAAATAAAAATAAAAATAAAGGGAAGGGAAAGAATAAGGAGGACAAAAATAATAATCAACAATTCGATAAACCCAAGACTCAGCCTATTGATGACAAACAAAAGCACAAACCTTGTTATCCTTGTATTATCTATGGTGAGGATCATTATACGAAAGATTGTCCACGACGTGCTAAGGTTACTAAGTTCATGCAAGGGATCAGGACACCTCCTACACCTATCGTTTTGTCACAACCTTTTCCTTCTCAGCAGCAGGACCAATTGGTTATTCATGACCAACCTTCTCCCTCTACCACATCTTATGTACTTATGTGTACTAGTGACTCCAAGAAGAACGAAGTTGCAGTCGCTACTCGAGCCAAAGATTATTCTCCTTTGAAAGAGAAAGTTGATGATCCACCACCTCCATTGGTTCAACCTCCTCCATCAACTTCACCTCCCAACAGTCCTCTTCCTCTCTAATGACAGATTCTAGATACAGTTCTTCATCCCCCTCCTAAGGGCGTTGTTCATAAGTCATCGTTTAATCCTCACGCATGTGCTGCTCAAAACTACAGTATTGTAGAAGATCTTGCGCAGACACCTTCTGCGATGTCGACTCTCGAAGTCCTTCAAAGTTGTCCTATGCAACGAAAGGCATTGTTAAAGGATATTGATGGAATTGATCCTATTGATACGAACTTGATAATATTTGACTTGGACGATCATATTCCAAGGCTTCCTCCTCAATTAGCGTTTCATACACAAGTTATTGTGGAGAATAAGAATATTTTTCGAATCACTATTAACGAAGGAGCCTCAAACTGCGTCATGTCTGTCACTTGTTGGAAAGCCATTGGCTCTCCTGCCCTTACCGAGTCACACAATACTCTAAAAGCATTTAATGGTACATGATTTAAACCTTATTGTGTTATTCCTTCGTTATCTATTGCGTTAGAAGGTAAAACGGTTACTGTTGAGGTTGAGGTCTTTGATGCACCTCTCGATTACAACCTTCTACTTGGTCGTAGTTGGATTGATTCCATTTGTGTAGTTGTTTCTACTCTTTTCTGTGTGATACGTTTCCCTCACCAAGGAAAAGTTGTTATTATCGATCAACTTGCCTTCTTTAATTCTGATTCGTGTACTAGTAACATACCTTTCATTGTGAAAACACCTCCCAGTTATGAGAATGTCGGTGTGGGTCTTTTAAAAGATTCATCGTTAACAGGTACGTTCCCCATTCCACCACTCAATATTCCTACTCCTTTTGTTGCCTCGATTAACATGATATCAACCACTGTTGGTGAAATCCCTAAGTCTTATGACCCTTGGATAATACCTAGCTCTGATGATTGTCTTCGTTACGGTGACATAATGCCTTTAAGTTCGGTAGAATTGGTTTATCAAGCTATTCAATTGGAAACGCCTTCTCCTCATTCTCTCTTAGATACGTATCTGGATCCATTTCATGTAGTTTTCCACATCGATGAAATGATCATGACAATCATGTCTATGGAAGATACCCCATGGGACGATGGGCATCATCGTTCTATTCTTTTCCTGAAACCCGAGACTATAGAGAGTTATCAACGGATTTCGAATCCGTCTACTGTTGTTATTATTTTCTTTGTTATTGAACCAATACACGATGTTTTGTATGAAGGGAACTTGGGTAACATTTCACCCACCATCCCTTTAGATATTTAGATTAAACCTGGAGTCGTGGAAAATGTTCACATTGGTGCATCATGTTCTGCAACTGAGGTCCAAATTTATAAATCTCTTTTTCAAGAATTCTGTGACATTTTTTCCTAGAGTTACGAAGAGATGTCGAGCATTGATCTAGATATTGTTGTACATGAGATTAAGACTTACCCGGATGCTAAACCTGTTCGAAAGAGACTTCGCCCAATACATCCATGTAAAGCTACTGCTATTAAACTCAAAGTTGAAAAACTTCTTAAAGCCGGTTTTGTCTATCCTATGGCTTTGACTGATTGGGTGTCTTATCTTGTTCCGGTTACAAAGAAACAAGGCACGATCCGTGTTTGTGTAGATTATAGGGATATCAACAAGGCTTGTCCCAAAGACAATTATCCAACCCCTTTCTTTGACCAAATCGTTGACGACTGTGCCAGGAGTGAAATCTTCTCTTTAATGGATGGTTTTTCTGGCTATAATCAAATCAATATTTTACCTACGGATCAACATAAGACTGCTTTTATCTGCCCTTGGGGAACCTTCGCATACCGAAAACTACTTTTTGGTCTCAAGAATGTTGGTGCAACTTTTCAGTGTGCTATGTCTTACGCTTTTCATGACATTAAACACATTGTACAACCTTACCTAGATGATTTACTGGTGCATTTCGTGCATCGTCAAGATCACTTGGCACATTTACGAGCCATTTTTATACGTTGTCGCTATTATCGCATATGATTGAATCCACATAAATGTGTTTTTTGTGTGGAGTATGAATGACTTATTGGTTTTATCGTTTCTACACATGGGATCAGGGTGGACCCTCTGAAGGTTGAATCTATTCTCAATCTACCTACTCCTTCTACATTACGCCAACTCCAAAGTTTGTAAGGGAAGACAAAAATTTTACGTCGAATCATCCCCAACTATGCTGAATTAACGAAAGGTTTTACTCGACTTCTTAAAAATGGTCAAAATTTTGTATGGGACGATACTGCCAGCAAAGCCTTTGAAGCTTTGAAACTTGCCTTAACTCGTACACCACTCTTATTTCCACCCGATTATAGTAAAAAAAAATTCTTATACTTAGTTGCTTCGGATTCTACCATCGTTATGGTCCTAGTCCAAGACGATGATTTGCATGATGAACATGTCATCTAATATTTGAGTCGGAGTCTCACGACCACCGAAACCAAATATGTGCATGTGGAGAAACTGGCCTTGGCAGTTGTTCAAGTTGTTCAACGTTTTCGTCATTATATCTTATTACACAAAACCACTGTTATTTATGAGTGCAACCATATGCAACACATCCTTACTCGACAATTGTTGGGGGGCAAATACTCCAAATGGATAGTGATTCTCCAGGAGTTTGATTTGGAATTTGAGCATGCCAAATCAAATAAATCTTTGTTTTTTGTCGAATTGATATGTGACCTTCCCTCTACTGAGACATAAACTGCGGCAGAGGATTCCTTTCTTGATGAGTCTCTCTTTCTTATCAATTATGACGACATATGGTATGGAAACATTACCATTTATCTCCAAACCCAAACTTTCTGGCCTAATCTTTCTAGTGTGGATTGTCTTTGTATTCAGTATCAAGCCTGTCAATACATTATCCTTGGTGATACCCTTTACCGTCGTGGTATTGATTCGATCTTTCAACGATGCCTAACCTACGCTGAAGCTGAGAAAGCTTTGAAAGAATTTCATTTTAGAGCATGTGGCGGTCATATGTCTAGGTATGCCATTGCCCAAAAGATCTTACGAGTTGGTCAATTCTGACCTTCATTGTTTAAGGATTGCATTATTGTCGTCCAGAAATGCCATGCTTGTCAAATGCACAACAATAATATCTGATCTCATCCAGCTCCTCTTTACCATGTAGTTTATGTTGGTTCATTCGCTAAATGGAGCATTGACTTCATGACATGTAACCCTCACTCGGCTGAGGGGAATGGATACATCATCGTAGCCGTGGATTATTTCACTAAATGGTCCGATCTGATGCCTACATTTGATAACACTATGAAAACTGCAATGTTATTAATATTCAATCATATCGTTACTAGATTTGGTGTCCCTCAAGCCATTGTCACTGACCATGATAGTCATTTTCACAATTTCATGATGTCTGAACTTACCAAGAAGTTGGGTCTTCGACATGAAAACTCAACACCTTACTATCCACAGGCCAATGGCCAGGTTGAAGCAATTAACAAAATTATTACTATCATGCTTCGACGGATGATAGGAATTCACAAGTCAAGTTGGCACACAATGCTATTCTTGGAATTATGGGCCTATCAGACATATCTTAAATCTGCCACAAGGTTCACACCTTTCCAGTTAGTATATGGTATTGAAGTTATTTTGTCGATTGAATGTGAAATCCCATCTTTGAAACTAGATGTCGAACTTCTCCCTAACACCTCATCTGAAGAAGAATGTCTCTTGTATTTGATGCAATTAGATGAGACTCGTCGTGATGCTGCCTTAGTCATTGAAACTCAAAAAAAGTATGTCAAAGCTCAATATGACAAGCATGTCAAATCACATATTTTTTCTTAGGGTGATTTAGTTCTTCTTTACGAACAATATCGTGACTTAATAGGGGTCGATAAATTCAAGCCCATGTGGCGTGGCCCTTATATTGTGAAACGGGTGTTGGAGAAAGGGGCTTATGAGCTGGTAGATTATGATGGAATTCCTTTGAGTGAACCCAGAAACAAGCTTTACTTGAATAAGTATTGTGCTTAAACCATTTTTAAATGAGTGTTGTGTATTTTTAGTGTACTATGCTTTTCTTTTTCGTTTTTGTTCTGCCTTTTAGTTGCTTAACTTGCATTGTGCTTGGTTTTCAGATGTTAGTGTCTTCACTACCCTATATCGGCTTTGTTGATGGTGCTAGTCGCAGTACTCAAAACCTAAAGTCTGTTGCATGGACAATCTATGCACCTACGAATGAGTTGATCAATCTACACAGTCCTTGCCTTGGTCGTGCAACTAATAATATCGCGGAATACAATGCAGTTATTGAATTATTAACTGACGTTATTTCATTTGGCATCCGTCATCTTATTGTACAACTCGATTCACAGTTAGTTGTGTTGTAATTAAGTAACATTTATTCCATCTGAAGTCCTACATTGTTATGGGTATATTTAAGAATTCGCCTCTTGGAAAGACATTTTGATTATATCGAGTATCAACATATTCCTAGATGTCTAAACACATTGATAGATGCATTGGCTAATTATGTGTTAGACAGACATTTGAGACATTTATAAATTCAAACACACATTTTAAAAAGACAAGTAAGTCGGTAGGAACTTTATATTAATAGCGATAAAAGTCACAAAAAGTGTTTGTCCAAGGACCAAAATATCAAAAAATGAAGCTCATGGCTTCATATACAAAATCATCAAGGATGTTGCTCATTGTAACAAACAACTGTCCATGCCACTCTACGAAGCAGTCGACCAATAGATGCAGATACGCCAATTGTATGGCGTTGATAGTGCCTAGGAAGTTCGTCCACCATGGCATTAGGGATATTCATGCTTAATCCCTCTAGATTCTGCTCAATCGCCTAAAGATCCGCGGCGACCACTCCTACTGCAACACCTCTCTCTCCTCGCCTTTGAATGGGAGATGATCCCGGAGGATGATAAAGTGCCACATCTCCATTATTGAGAGCACTTGATTAGTCTTGGATAAATGACAAAAAATATTTTATATAATTAAAATATCAAAAACATCCTATAATGAAAATTTCCTTCTTACCTATGTCTCCCCACTGAGATCCCTCAAGAAGAGCTAAGTTAGGATCCCCTCATAAGTCTATCCCGACGTACGCATAGTCCTCCACAATGATTAGTTGATTTCTCAGCCATTGGATGAAAACATCGTCATAGTTGACGATAGGCACGCCACTGTGATGAGCCATCAAGTCCACCCATCTTTTCATCCTTGGATCTTGTGGAGCAGGTATGCCCCACTCCACTTGTAGACGTAAGACGAGGACCCTCCCCAAGAAGAAGGACAACAAAATGGACCCGTAAGCAAACTATTTCAACCGACCATTTCAACACTTTGTCAGTTTCTTTTTCATGTTCTTCAAGACACCCTCACACCAGTTGAAGACCCTGGGTTCCATGCACTCTATGGTGTACTGAAAGTGGATTTGCAAATCCATATGGGGAGTTGCACTCCCTTCCATCTGGGTAATGGTATAGAGGATAGTCCACAACGGTAAATATCGAACATCTCTAATGGCCCCATTGCCACTATGTTTTTTCGTACCTGGCACGCAATGGTGTGCAACATAGTAATCCATGGGTTCTCCTCCATCCCTGCTTCCCGAGAGTGATACTTGAGAGCCTCGACGAGATAAACCTGTCAGAAAGTAAATGTAATCTATATCCAATGTGAGTGTATGCACACCCACGTGAAAGGCTCGTTCGTTCACATCCCACATGTGGACCAGATACTCTAGGAATATTAGTTGGGCTCTCATGCCCTGAATTTTGAAGAACTTGAGTAATCCACATTGCCCAAGTGCCATAATTGTGCCTGGATCATTCCTGGAAAAATAGTCTTCTTCCTCATGCTCTCGTTCTTTCCACTTGAGCATTTTGACCAAGGAAAACTTGTCAATTAACATCAAAAGAGGATTAGAATCATAAAAAATCAATTCCTGTAAGTTTTCCTAACTCTTTTTATCTTTTCAAAAGTTGAGTTGCAGTCGTCGCAGGGCTTTGCTTTCATGCAGAGCGACATCGTCGCACCCTGTCTTTGAGCCCCCTGCGGCGATTTCAGATCGTCGTAGTTCCCGATACTGTGGGCCCACGATGATCTGAAAGAGCAGGTATCCCCCAAAAATTGACCCAAACTCAACAGTAAACCAATAAAAATGAAATTTTTAACCATGAAAAGATAAAGAGGCAGAAGATTACCTTTTTGACGGAAGTAGTTTGCGAAATGATCCACCAGGCGCTCCGAAATCGACAGTTAAAATTTGGGAGAAAAAGAGGGTTTTGGGCACTATTTGGGTGAATTTGCAAAATGAAATGGTAAATGGGTTGTTTTGACCTATTTTATTACTTTTTACCATATTTTATTGCAAAATTAATTTATTTTTTATATTTTACCCATGC
>JZKD02S0940228.1:110182-136360 GCA_000966675.3 Picea glauca | reverse complement strand
ATTTTTGTTTATCAGATACAGAACACCTCAAATATATTTCCAAACACTTGTTGACTACTTTAGTTTGGCCATCAGTCTGAGGATGATATGTTGCGTTGAGGTGTAATTGGGTTCCCTGAATTTGGAACAATTATTGCCAGAAAGTGCTAGTGAAAGTGGGATCATGGTCAGACACAATAGAATGGAGTTTTAAGATAGTATCCATAAAAAAATGAGCTATAGTGGAGGTAGTGAATAGGTGTTGAGGACCACTGGAATGAGCATATTTGGAAAGATGATCCACTGCTACCATGATAAATGACTTATTTCCTGATTTAGGTAAGCCAACAATGAAGTCCATAGAAATATCTGTCCAAATAGTAGGTTGGATCGGACGTGGTTGGAGTGCGCTTGGGGATTTGATTGTCTCTCCCTTATTGCGTTGATAGGTATCACATTCAACCACAAAGGTGTGAATGTATTGCTTGATACCGTCCCATAAAAAATAACGTTTGACTTGTTCATAGGTTTTGGTAAAAACAGAATGCCCAGTTGTAGGTGAAGAATAAAATTCATAGAGCACAGTGGAATTAAGGCTCGATTGTTTTCTTAAATACAAGAGACCTTTATAACGAAGCTCTTCCTAGTGCCAAGAGTACCCTAGAGAAGCTTGTAGATCCTACTGCAATGTTTGGATCAGTCTTGAAAGTTTGGGGTCTTGCAACCATTCCTAGCAAACCGCCTGAAACTAATATGTGAAAATGAATTAGAGTTAAAAAAGAGACACATCTTCTTCATATTTCTTGGAAAGGGAATCAACCACCACATTTTATTTTCCTTTTTTGTATATGATATCATAATCGTATCCAAACAACTTGGATACCCATTTTTGTTTCTCCAAGGAAGAAATTCCTTGTTCCAAATAATACTTGAGGCTTTGATGATTAATTTTTATTTGGAATCGTTTCCCCGAGAGATAAGGATGACAAAGATCCACATCATGAAGAATAGCCAACATTTCCTTTTCATTGGTTGACTGGACCAAATGGTGCTTAGGAAATTGTTTGGTGGTCAAAGCCAAAGGTCTGCCATATTCCATGAGAATATCCCCAATGCCTTTCCTCGAGGCATCGCATTCCAATACAAAGGTCTTGTTGAAGTAAGGGAGACCCAAGACTAGAGTAGTGCACATAGTCGGTTTCATGGCTTCGAAGGTGTGGTCGGCTACTAGAGTCCAACTAAAATCATTCTTTTTAAGTAGCGCTATGAGAGGAGATACATTTTTTCCATAATTCTTAAAAAGCTCGTGATAATAGTCCGTTAAACCCATGAATCCGTGTAGACTTTTAATATTTTTTGGGCGCGGCCAATCCTACATAGATTCAATTTTCTTTAGATCTACCTTGACACCATCCATTCCAACAATATGTCCCATGTACTCAAGTTAAGAGGCTCCAAAATCACATTTAGACTGCTTAAGAAAACGTTTGTGATGAGACACTAGCTGGAGGACTTTATCCACATGGGAGAGATGTGCTTGCTAAGTTTTGTTATAGATGAGAATGTCATCAAAGAAAACCAATAAAAAATGATGGAGGAAAGGATGGAAGACAAGATTCATGAGACTTTGAAAAGTGGAGGGAGCATTATAGAAGCCAAATGGAATAACCAAGAACTCATAGTGACCCTCATGAGTTATGAATGCAGTCTTGGGAATGTCTTATTCTTTCATACACATCTAGTTGTAGCTAGAGTAAAGATCAAGTTCAGTTAAATATTGAGCACCACTTAATTCATCCAAAAGTTCATCAATGAAAACAATGGGAAATTTTTCTTTGATAGTGATTTTGTTGAGAGCTCAAAAACCAGGACACATGTGCCAAGTACCTTGTTTCTTGAGTATCATGACTACTGGAGAAGAATAGGGATTGGTACTGGGACATATGACACCGAATTCTAGAAATTCTTGAACAATCTTCTCAATTTCATTCTTCTAGGTGAAGGGATGACAATAAGGGACAACATTTGGAGGAAGACTTCCTAGAACAAGAGGAATGGAATGGTCATGGACACCACGATAATGTGGGAGTCCCTGCAGGGTTTGAAACACAACTTGGTGTTGGGATAGGATAGATTGAAGGTCAGGATGTACATAGGGTGTCTCAACTGCTTGAATGGCATGAAGTTGGGAAATAGTTCTAGAATGAACTTTTTTGAGGAGCTTTTCCATTTGGTGGGAGATGATGATCTCTGGTGACCCTGCTATGATGCCTTGGAACTGGTTTTGTTGTCCCTCTTGATGGTATTGCATGGTTAATTTCTATAAATCCATGGTGATAGGGATAAGAGTGTGTAACCATTCTACACCAAGTAAAATGTTACAACCTCCCATGTCAATAGAAAAAATATGAGATTTCAGGTGATATTGACCAATTTGGAGGCAAACATTTTCACAACACCCTCCACATTTCATGGAGCCTCCATTGGAAATCATGATTTGGAAATTATTAACTGGATGGATATAGAAATTGAATTCTTGGGAAATGCGACGATGAATAAAATTATGGGTGCTACCACTGTCAACTAAAATGATAACTTTTCGGTTCTTAATGTAGCCAATTACTTTGAGGGTTTGGGGAGTAGAGAAACATGTGAGTGCATTGAGAGAAATTTGTGGTTCAACTATCGATGGATCAGAGGGTGGAGGGTGATCATCTGGTGGCGGTAGATTGGGTACATGAGAAACATTTGACTCTTCTTCAAAAACATCCTCAGACATAGCTATAAAAATATTATGTTCCTTACACTTGTGCCATGGAAAATACTCGTCATCACAATTATAACAAAGACCCTTAAGTTGGTGTTCGTCCATTTTATCCTGAGTCAATTTATCGATCTTGAGAGGAGTGGTAGGAGGGGTGGGAAGGGGAGGTTTAGGGCGAGGAATAAAGGGTTTTTTTCTAGTTTGGGAGGAGAATACTTGTTTTTATTCCTTGGCCCATTTTGTAGCTTCCAAATAAGTCTGGGGGAGAGCCATGACAACATGGGAACATATTTCATCCTTGAGGCTACTGATAAAGAATTCCTTGAAAAAAGCACATGTCATGCCTTATGTTCTAAAATCTAATCTCTCAAAGGTAGTTATAAACTCTTCCACTGGGCTAATTTTTTTCAACTTGGTCAAATGACCTAAATGATGGGTGTCGGTGTCAAAGATGTCATAGAGCTCTGCAACAAACTGTGTCCAAGCCACATAGCCTTCGTGTGCCTTTTTACACCATTTCCACCATTTCCAATGTTCACGATCCAAATGGAGAACACCACAATGGATTTTTTCCAGCTCATTGGCAATGCCATGAAAAGAGAAGTAATGTTCCATTTGGGTGACCCAGCCTATGGGATTTGAGCCATCAATTTTTTTCACATCCACTCGAGGAAGGCGTAGATCATGCTGAAAGTGATGGGATGGAAAACTGTGGGAATTGGAGGAAGTCTCACCTTCATGGTGAAAAGGGTGTTCAAATGAGTTAAGGTCTCGAAGAATATTCATCTTGGCGTAGAGATGGGCAACGAAGGATTCAAGTTGGCTTGGCATTTGGGAAGACAGGTCCTATTTCACGGTTTCCATTTTGGCGTCTATGGTGGAATGCATTTTGACATTGATGGTGGTAACATTGGAATTTGGCATTGATTTTTTGTACTACCTGTTGTGTCTCAGAGAAATCAAATGACAAGGTATTGAGGCGTGATTCAAGCTCTTGGCTATGTGTGTGGGCCATGGTGAAAGGGGGAACAAGAAAGGGGTGATTGGGACCACATAGAAACGACGTTACTGGTAAAGGGTATCACGATGATCAATGCGAAGAGGGATATCCAATGGGGTAGGTCCCAAATAAGGGTGTGTGAAGGCTCCAAAAGTTGTTTTTACTCCTGCAGAGTTATACTTCGATCTGTATAATACTACAATGGAGAAATGTCCAAATTCTTAACAGGAAGAAATGTGTAGTAATTTCGCAACCCAAATGTAGGAGGCAAGGTTACATGATAATATATTTTATATGTTCCTTCATTGTTCTATTTCCATGCCAAGGGTTAGGGTGTTGAGGGTTTCTATAGAAAACAGTTTTCCCTCTGCTATATCTCTTTGATATACATGCGGGGTCAAACAATAGTACTTGACCCAATATCTCAAGGGACCAACTAAGGAGGTTGACCGTACCCTTAGCCATACTACCCAATTACCCAAGTACTAAAGAGTATCTTCCTGAGTGCTATTATCAGTGGCACTATATCAGTTAGGCGACCGACTGGTTGATCAACGAAGGGTTTCAGGATACTGTTGGAAGCCCTACATGTTTTTTTTATTTGAACGAAAAATGACACTTCCTGTAGCTGCCTCCACCTCATCCTGCAAATATCACGATTGGAGGGTGATTATTGGGTTATAAAAAAGATGTTTGATTATTCTTGTTTTATTTGTATCTTGCGTTTGCATGCTTGATTCATGACTGTAAGCATGAATCAAGCATTAAAAACTTGATTTCGCATTTTTAATTCTATCCAAGGCTTGGTTTTTAGAAGGGTCAATGTGCTTACATCTACCTCATTCTAATGATTTTTCTTTTGAGCTTATCATATGTTGAGTTTCTCTTGGACTGTAAGCTAATATTTTTGGATCCTTTGTAAATATACCAAAAATCGGTTTGCATTTGGTTTGTAAAAACATATCCATTCCTAACCTTTTCAAAATGAGTATACCCATTACATGTCATGGGAATTAAACACACCAGAACCGTATCGTGTACGTCGTTTTATCTAGCAGGTAGAATTGACAGGCCTCTCATGACGAACTAAGGTCTTGTGTTATGCTCTGTACTCAAAACGTTCATTACCAAAAATGCCTGAATTTCATGACTCAAACCCTTATTCTTATATTATGGTCGCACTGGTGTGTTGCTAGTTTTGTTTCCATGGTATTAACTCAGACTTGCCTCTTTTATTTCTACCTCCTAATACCACAGTTAGTTCGGGTCACCTTTGTTACAATCTGTTCGAACCCTTGATGGCCCTTGTCGTTCAAATAGAACCAAATGGATCTCAAACATTGTTTCTTTATGATGATGCGAGTGAGGATCTGAAGAGCCAGGGTTGGGATATATTTATTAAGAAGTTCCATGGGTATAACTTGTAAGTGGCCAAAGTATTCACCCTTACATTTGATGGATACATAGCAAAGGTGGGTGATATTCAATTGGAGATCACCAAAGATTTTCTGAGTGAAGCAACAAGACTCCCTCTCACTGGTCAAAAGTGGTTTAACAATTCGAAATTTGACGAAGTACCCTGGAGTCTTTTCGTCAGCTCTAGAAGGATTGATTGTTGTGACAAAGGTATTCTAGTCTCCCTACTCAAGGTTAGATGTCATGGTCCGTTAACAGTTTTAAAACAATTTATTACTTGTGAAGGTCGGTATGGCCTGGTCTTCCTTTACCATGTGTGATTGTTCATGCATTTTATTGCCTTCCACCTAAATATGTCGTTTCACCTGCTAAGGAGTTTGTATAAAATGTCGAAGAGATACAAGAAGAAGAACCTAGATTCTAGCCTCTTTCACCATGGTTTGATTAAATTACTATTGGTTCATCATTTCAAAACCCTGGGTGATGATTGGGATGGGTTTTTAGCTTGAAATGGTTTTGTTACAACAAATCCTGTAGAAACCCCTGTGATGGATAAGACTATGATAGAAAAACCTCTTTCTTTCTCAAGTGACAAGACAGATTTTTTGGATGAAAACCCTCATGAAGGGGCAGTGCCCGATCAAATTTTATGTGAGCAACATGATACTAGTTCTGAGTTTATTAAAATTCCTTTTGCATGAACCGATTGTTTTCCCTAACCCTATTGTAAAATACGATAGTAAAACCTTCACAAATAGTCAAAGAAGAATCAAGCAATGTTAGGGTTTCGTAATAAGAAGGTTGGTTGACTCATTTCAAGGAGTATGCGTAATAGATCCAAGCCTCATGTGAGCTCGATCGATTCGATCGAGATCCATGAGGATTATGAATCTAAGATTGAAAGGTTTCTAGCACAGAAAGATCCGAATTGTTCCAAACCAGACCAACCATTTGATTATGTCAATAATATCCCACTGTGTCTAAAATATAGCAAGGGGTTTACAGGTATTAAGCTTGGTCAAAGGACGATAGTGGGTAGCGTTGATGTTTTAGCACACAATTACATGCTTCCTCAACAGATCACCCCTGTTGTACATTGCGAAGTTTGCTTGCATTGGATAGGGCAGTACTATACAAACATCCCCATTCTCCAAGCAAGGATCAAAGCTCTCATGACTCATAATGAATCGTTGGCAAAAAAAAACCATGAACTCAAGGCTAATGCACAAAGACAAGCGAAGCATCTAAAAAGGACAAACAATATTGTTATAAAAAACGCTGACAGTGTAAAGGCCGTGATAAATTCTGAGATATCGTGATCCGATTTTTGTTATTAGTTAAATGGTAAGATTGATTTTTGTTACAGTCATGCTCTATTTGTTGTTTTTCTAATCAATTTGGATCAATTTGGATTTATGTTACCAATAATAAAACTGGCTACAGAATCGAGAGATTATGTAGCCAAGTCATTTTTTCATATAAATTTAGAAATTGTTAGTTAATGAAATGTTTAACTTGCTCTCATTTTGTTTTTTCAGGACAGGGTGTATCTAATGCTTATCTTATGAGATGGAGCATGCTTGACTTTGTTTATTATATATCCCCTTTGCTTATTTTGTAAATAGGAGAGAACTTTCATAAATTTTGAAGACATAGTTTGATCATGAGTGGCTCTAGGCCCTCTATATGTGTAAGTTTTAGATCTTTTGAGATCTGATCCTATCTTAGAATATAGGAAGTTTAGTTTTCATAAAATCTTTAAATACTCTACATTTTGTAAAGGAAATCATCTTGGCCTAGAGCAGAAGATGGACGGATCATTCCAAGACTTAATGAAACACCATATGGAATTTTGGTTTTAGCCTTTTGTAAATGATGTTTTCATTTATGTTTTGTTAATCCTGATATATTAATAGGTCTGGTAGATTTAGACTTAGTGATCTATTATGTTTGGGATACTTATGTTATAAATATAGTCTATAATTTGATGCTCTAGATATAAATACTGTGATCATATCTCCAATTCAAATGATAGGATTTATCTTTGAATTTTAGTTGGATGATGAAATGCAATAAGTTGCACCCAGATTTATCTTGACGTAATTATTTGCGATCATAAGATCACAAGGTTCAATTTGTGTTTCCTTCTCTGTCATTAAACCTTAGCTGCCAATACATGTTTTGAATTTATTTAAAACAGTCATAAAGTCTATTGAATATTTTTGTCATAGGCGTGGAAGTTGGATGTTCTTCACTCATACAGACGCTTGGATACATCTCACAAACTAACAACAGGTTAGATCCTTTGTGTTTCTCAATTCTGTCAATTACATATTAATGCAACCAGAATGTTTGGTTCAACTTTTGACTACCTGCACGTCTGCGTTTCATAGTTTATTCGATTCAAGATTAGTTAGATTTATAAAAGAAAACATAAAAGATTTAAATGTGCTTTATTTATCTGCTTCTTAAAAGCAATCATTTTCACATTGATTTCGTAAGTTTTGATTAAAACTTGCAATTTGTAAATGATGTACATAAGTGATATTTGCATATTTTCTTCTTAAATACACCTACAATAGTTAGATTAGAGTATATGTACATATATAATATAGTGTTTAGCAATTAATTAGTTATTTATTTCTTTTGTTTGTTTTTCTTTTTAGGATTTTTCATTGGCTAACGGAGCCATTAAACCCATCAAAACGAGTTACACCAAATAGCTTGGGTTGCTTATACAACCCCAAACCGGACTTGTTCTTCATGTTGACGGACGATCAATTTAGTCCGTCAACAAATGGCGCTAGAAGGAGGATCTGTATACAATTGATGGCACATGGAAGTCACAAAACTCCACCCCCACACACTCGCTCCCTTGTAGTAACACGTAGTCGCTTAGAAAACAACGTTACCTCTGAAACAACAATTGCCTCGAACGAAAATCCTGAGATTGTTGTTGAGACAGTAACACCAAGCCATCAAGAGGTCGACGTACAAGAAATTGTTCGTCATTCACTCTTAAGGACACACAGTGCTTTGCCCATATCAGATAACCTGGTAGACCTCTCAATCAACCTTTAGATTTCTCAAATATCCGAGAGCAACTTGAAGGCACTGGTCTACATTTAGATCCTTTAGGAGATAATACCACAGATCCTGACCACACCCCTACTCTTGGAGTTGGAGGATCCGATATTCCACCTTCTCCACCTCATTCATCTCCATCCTCTTCAAGAGGAGAATCCTCTGACGAAGGCAGTTCCTCATCTAAACCATCTTGGCCTTCGACACCACCCACACCCATGGAAAACCAAAACAATCTCGCTATACCATGGCTTTATCAGGATGTCGTGGCTATACCTGGACCCCAACACCCATTGCCAAAACACCTGGAAAAATGGTTACCTAAATTTGATCCGGATTCTAAGCAATCTGTCGAAGATCTTATAAAGAAATTCATGTTGGCCATTAGACTTCGAAGTGTAGAAAATGAAGATGTAGTATGTAGACTCTTTCCTTATACGTTTGAGGGCAATGCCTCTACATGGTATTTCGCCCAACAACCCCACACCATTGTCTCTTGGGACAAATTCGAAACCTGTTTCTTAGAGAAATTTGGAGATGATAAATCTCCTGAAGTCTTAGTGATGGAACTTTCTAGCCTAAAAATGAACCCTAAGGAGAAAGTAAAGGATTTTAACCAAAGGTTCCTTACGTTAAAAAACCAAATTCCCACAGATTCAATGCCTGTAGAAAGTCTAATTGTCGCATATTACACCAAAGCCCTGCATAATAATATAACAATTTGGGTTAAAAGGTCTAAAAAGTCTTTATTATTGGAAGCCTTTGAGGAGGCAAGCCAAATCGCAAAGGACATATTAAGTTTGAAAGACAATCTCAATAGTGAAGCTGAAACAACTTCATCCTCTAAAAAGAAAATCAAAATCCTTGCAAGGCCTCCCCAAGCCAAAACCCAACCAGAAACTCTGGACTTAGAAAGTTTTCAAAAGGTTGTCCAAAGACCATCGAATCAAGTCGTAGAATAGAAGAGATCAGCGGAAGAGGCCTCCTCAAGAAAAGGAAGCTATAAACCTCCTTTTAGAAATCCTTTTCCCCCGAACCGACCAAATCCGACCCCTAAAGGTCTTAATTTTGAAACTTTACAATACGCTTTGCAAACTATCCTTGAAGCACATGATAACTCTGTCCCTCCTGAAAGTTATGAAGACGTAGTTGAGGAAGAAGTAGCCGAAGAAGAGGAGTCATCTCCCAACATCTTTGGACATTTTTCTAACAATATCTTTCAAGAAAACTTTGAAACTGTTCATCCTTACAACACCATAAGTAAAGCACAGAGCAAACCATCTTCCAAATGGGTAATAATGTGATTTCAAAACAATCAAAACAAGATGAAATAAAACAGAGTTTAGTTGCTCCAGTTTTATAATATGACTTGATTGAAGACCTAAAAAAACTAAGAGCTAATATTTATGTTTTCGAACTTTTGAAATTTCCTCTTATTCTACAGAAAATGCTTTAGAACATCACAAAAAATAGTAATAACAACGATCTTAACAACAAAAAAACTGTAGGAATCAGCTCTAAAACAGCCCAAAAGATCCCTACTAAAACGACATCTGAACCCCCAGATAAAAGGGATCTAACTGAAAAAATTGTATCAAATGTAGATAAAATTATTTAAGGGACAACGACTAAAAATCAGCAGAATTCTGTTGTTAATACTCGTAAGAATGTCCACCTTTCTTATTAACTTTTGAAAATTTTAATAGAAATGTACATAATTGCATGGTGGATTCTGGCGCATCATCGAATGTGATGCCTTTATCTGTTTGCCAAAAAATTAACATAGAAGTTCAACCTTCTAGTCTTAAAATCATTCAGCTCAATCGGACGAACATTAAGGTAATCAGTGAACTGAAGAATGTTTTGATTAGATTATCTTCTAATCCTAAGGTTCATCAAATTATTGACATCATCGTTGTTGACATCCCTAAAGTCAATGGTTTGTTCTTGAGCAGAGATTGGTCCGAGCAACTGCATGGGTACTTTGCCACAGATTGGTCTCATTTGTGGTTACCAGAAAATGGGCAGCCAAATAAAATTAGGATAAACTGTGAACGCTACCTGAAGCATACTATGATAGATCTGAATGATTCAAATGAACCTTTTACTGCATCCACTAATTCATTCGAAATGCAGGGAATGAACACTTTCTTCAGTAACTTCATGACCGAAATCCCCCCCATCACTAATTTGAAGCAACAATCAGAGCTCATGACCTGTACTCAGTTACCAGCATTGCCAAATGTGCCAAACACTGTCGACGAAGATCAGATATGGTACTTTACTTCAATGGATCCAAATCCAAAGAAGGAGTTGGTGCAGGATGTGTACTTATCAATGCGACATGTAATAAAACTTTCATCGCCTGTCGATTAGAGTTCAAATGCACTAATAACACTGTCGAATACAAAGCACTTCTACAAGGGCTTAAGAAATCTTTGGATATGGATGTAAAAAATTTAATAGTGTTTGTTGATTCAGAGATAGTGGTTAGACAGGTAAGAAACTCCATACATTGTTTGTCATCGCATCTGAGAAGTTACCAAACTGAGGTATGGAGTTTGATACATAAATTTTTAGCATTTAACATCAATTCCATTCCTAGATTAAGTAATTATGAGGCTGACCTATTGGCTAATGTTGCTTCTAAATTTTTTCCCACAGAAGGTCTCTCTCTGAATGCATTTTCAATTGAATTATTGTTCAGGCCATCGATCCCAGATAACATCACCAATTGGAGAGTCTTCGACAACGATCAGTAGATCATCAACTTCTTGCATATGGAGGACACTTTCCAAGATGCAATCATCGATGAAGGCACTCATGATGAAAACCACTGCAACTTCATGGTAATATCAGATCCTAGATCTCCTGAATCGACGTCTGATTTGGTAAACTTTATTCCCAGATCCATTGTAAGACTAGAAATTTTTTATGATTTACATGATAAATTTAGAGGGTCAGTCAATTGTAAGACAAACAGTTCTTCCTTGACTTATGAGACAGTAAATTTAGGAACTAAGGATAATCCTCAAAATATCAATTTGGGAACGGGGTGCTCCGAGCAAGAACGACCTGCTTTTATCAAACTGTTTAAAGAATTTAAAAACGTTTTCACTGGACATATGATGATTTAAAAACATTTGATCCTAATATAATACAACATATCATCCCCATGAAACCATAAACTCAGCCTTTTCAGCAAAAACTAAGAAAGATGCACCCCAAATTGGAACCCATTGTCAAGAAAGAACTGAACAAATTACTAAATGCAAAGATAATATTTCCCGTGAGGCACACACAATGGGTGTCTAATCTAGTCCCTGTAAGGAAGAAAAGCGGTGAAATTCGACACTGTGTCGATTTTCGTAACTTGAACCAAGTGTCTGACAAAGACAATTATCCCGTTCCTCCAATGGAACAAATTATTCAGCAGGTATCTGGTTCCGAAAGACTGTCACTGTTAGATGGTTTTTCGGGATACAACCAGGTCCTCATGTCTCCACCAGACCAATTAAAAACCACTTTTCGTACTCCCTGGGGCACTTATGCCTACAAAAAGATGCCTTTTGGACTCATAAATGTCGGGGAAACTTTCCAAAGAGAAATGAACATTGCTTTTCGTGGTCTCATAAACCAATCAGTAGTGGTCTATCTTGATGATGTTACCGTTTTCTCCAAAAACAAGAAAGATCACTTGTCTCACCTTAGGGTTGTTCTAGAGCGATGTCGTAAGTATGGCATATCTATCAACCCTAAGAAGTATGTCTTTGCGGTGGAACAAGGAAAAATGCTCGGGTTCATAGTGTCCAGTGACAGAATGATCATTGATCCCGAAATAACTCGAGCCATTTCCAAACTCCCCCCTCCTCTAAAAAATCAATGCAATCTTTTTTAGGCCAGATTAATTTTGTCAGAAGGTTTGTACCAAGTTTCTCAGAAATGGTAAGGCCATTGTAGAATTTAATTAAAAAGGATATTCAGTATTATTGGGGACCACAGGAAAATCAAGCCTTTGATTCCATCAAAAAATCCATAGTGGAATCCCCTTCCTTGATGAGCCCCGATTTCTCGCAGGATTTCACTCTTTACACTTTCACTTCCGATCGGTCTTACGTTGTTGTGTTAACACAAAAAACAATGAAATTCCCATTGCCTTCATGAACTCAAATTTTAAAGGGGCTGAACTAAATTATCCATCTGTAGATCAACATGCTTATGATGTTTTTAAAGCAGTGAAACACTTATGATCATATTTGTTGAAATCCAGAACTAAAGTCACTGTTCCTTATCTTGTTGTCAAAAACTTGTTAGTACAAAAGGAATTGGGTGAAAAACGGGCAAACTAGATGACATCATTACAAGAGTATGACCTCAAAATAACACCTGCACAAATTTTTCAGAGGTCAAGGCCTATGTAAACTAGTTGTTGATTTAGTTAAAGAATTAGAAAATCAAATCAATTCCTCAACTGTAAACCAACATGACAAAAAAAAATTCAGCTGTACACAAGTTGTTGCTAATTCTTGGTTTGATGATATTAAGTTTTATTTAATACATGATTCTTCTCCTCTCCATATTGACCCAAAAAAGAGATGAGCATTAAGACTAAAATCTTCACCTTTCTAGTTGATAAACGACGTATTATTCTGAAAGAATTTTGATAGTGTTCTCATGCGTTGTTTGGAAAGAGACGAAGCAGAGAAAGTATTGTATGAACTTCATGCAGTTGAAGCTGGTGGGCATTTCGGTGGAGACACCACCACTCACAAAGTATGAAGAGATGGGTACTATTGGCCCACATTGTTCAAATATGCCTATGCATTATGTCGTAAATGCGTAATCTGCCAAAAGGCTGTTGGACGAGTAAAAAAGGCAACATTCTCTTTACAACTTGTTTTGGTTGATTCACCTTTTCAGCAGTGGGGTCTTGACATCATAGGGCCAACTAACCCAACCTCTTCACAGCATCATAAATACATCATTACAACAACGGATTATTTTACCAGATGGTCCGAGGCTGCACCGCTGAAAGTGGTAAACACTAATCAAGTAATATCTTTCCTTGACACAAATGCCATTACTAGATTCAACATTCCTGAATGTTTGGTATTTGATAATGATTCTTACTTTTCATCCCTCGATATGAGTGTTTTTGGTTTAGAGAAAGGGATCAAACTGAATTATTCTGCCAGCTATTACCCCCAAGGAAACTTCCTAGCAGAATCAATGAATAAAAAATTGATAAAATCATCAAGAGGACAGTTTCTGAAAACCACAAAAATTGGCACAACACCCTTTTTAATGCACTCTGGGCTGATAGGGTGACACCAAAAACCTCTATTGTTAATTCCCCTTTCTTTCTTGTATATGGAAGAGAATAAATTCTCCCTCCTCATGTTTTTCTTCCCTCTCTGCAATTATCGCAGAAAGTTCAAGAAGAGGAATGCCCTCCTCTTGAAAGTCGAATTAATGCCTTGTTGAAACTAGAGGAAGTAAGAACACAAGAAAAGGAGAGGATGGATCAACATCAACAGATTGTGAAAAGATGGTTTGATTCAAACTCTTCTTCGGATAGAAACTTTGAGGTAGGAGATTTGGTTCTCAAATGGGATAAACCTCACGAAGGAAAAGGGGAACACACCAAGTTCCAGAACCTGTGGTTGGGGCCTTTCGTAATCACTGAAAAACTAGGTGTCAACTCTTTCCACCTACATAGTTTGGAGGGACAACCAAAAACCTTCCCGGTGAATGGCCAAGCTCTCAAAAGGTATTTTTCCTAATAAATTCCAGATCCACCTCTGTACATATTTTCTTTTAATTTTTATTTTGTTTTTGTATTTTGGTTCTTTTCATTTTGCTTGTTTTCGTTGCTTTCTGATGAAACTCATGTCTGTGTCACCTTTTATTTCATGGAGAGGAACCAAAATGCCTCATTATGAAGCAACAATCAAAGGTATTTTCAAATAATTAATGTTGTAAATTGTTGAAACACAGACTAGCTAAAGAAACTTTATGTTCAAAGTAGGTTTCTTGGTTTCACTTTATAATCATGAGTAGACACGATCATCATTAAAGCTCTTTACGTTGTCCCTGTTTTTAAAGAAAACAACTCAAGTATGCCTTCTTGTCCTCGAAAAACTGTTCTTATCAGAAAACTATTTTTAGATCATTATGAAGGTCATCAAGAGAAAATAAATTAAAAGCCGAAAAATATCAAGTCTTCTGAAAACTGAAATTTTCAGCATCACCCCGCTATTTTGAAGATCATTAAATTTATGTCGAATTATAAATAATTTCTAGAGAGTTGTGGGAAGTGTCTGTAAACCCGCCAAGATACTGAATAGGTCTATAGGCAACAAGTAAATGCATACATGATGCCAAGACAACTTCGTCGAGGTACTGAACAGGCCTGCTGGCAACGAAGCAATGTCGGGATCAAGAAAATTATCAGGGATAAATTTTGATATTAATCGTGAAATGCCCTTCATTTTGATTTGATAATTCTTAGACAGGGTAGAGGCATCTGAGTGGGTTAATTGACATCCCTTTCAAGGCTATGGATGCTTGCTGGCAGCAGTGGCCCTGTCAATAGTATCAGAGTCATTAGCTTGAATATCGTTGCTCTCATAATTAAAATTTGTCACCGGATTTCATTTGAATAGAAAGACATCCGAAGCTAGACTGTGTGATGATTGCTGGAATTTGATTGAGATGCTTGATTTCCTTCAGCTGTTCTTTGATCTTTAATCATTCTAATCAGTCCTAACATGAACTCGTTGGTGATGCAGAGATAACCACTTCTCCCAGTAAGTCACCACTATTGGCACCCCTACATGTTTTTTTCTATTTGAACAACAAATGACAGTTCCTGTAGCTGCCTCCACCTCATCCTATAAATATCACTATTTGAGGGTGATTATTGGGTTATAAAAACGATGTTTGATTATTCTTGTTTTATTTTTATCTTGTGTTTTCATGCTTGATTCATGACTGTAAGCATGAATCAAGCATTAAAAATTTGATTTCACATTTTTAATTCTATCCAAGGCTTTGTTTTTAGAAGGGTCAATGTGCTTACATCTACCTCATTATAATGATTTTTCTTTTGAGCTTATCATATGTTGAGTTGCTCTTGGACTGTAAGCTAATCTTTTTGGATCCTTTGTAAATATACCAAAAATCGATTTGCATTTGGTTTCTAAAAACATATCCATTCCTAACCTTTGCAAAACGAGTATACCCATTACATGTCATGGGAATTAAACACACCAGAACCATACCCTGTACGTCGTTTTAGTTGGAAGGTAGAATTCACAGGCCTCTCATGATGAACTAAGGTCTTGTGTTATGCTCTGTACTCAAAACGTTCATTACCAGAAACACCTGAATTTCGTGACTCAAACCCTTATGCTTATGTTATGGTCATGCTAGTGTGTTGCTAGTTTTGTTTCCATGGTATCAGCTCAAAATTTCCTCTTTTACTGCTACCTCCTAAGACCAAAGTTAGTTCGGGTTGCCTTTGTTACAATCCGTTCCAAATCTTGATGGACCCTATCGTTCGAATAGAGCCAAATGGCTCTTAAACATGGTTTCTTTATGATGATGCAAGTGATGATCTGAAGAGCCAGGGTTGGGATATGTTTATTAAGAAGTTCTAGGGGTATAACTTGCAAATGGCCAAATAATTTTCCCTTACATTTGATGGATATAGAGAAAAGGTGGGTGATGTTCAGTTGGATATCACCGAAGATTTTCTGAGTGAAGCAACATGACTCCCTCTCAGTGCTCAAAAGTGGTTTAAAAATTCAAAATTGGACGAAGTACCTTGGAGTCTTTTTGTCACCTCTAGAAAGATTGACTGTTGTGACAAAGGTATTCTGGTCTCCCTACTCAAGGTTATATGGCATGGTTTGTTAGAATTTTTAAAACAATTTATTACCTGTAAATATGCCCTGGTCTTCCTTTACCATGTGTGATTGCTCATGCATTTTATTGGCTTCCACCTAAATATGTCATTTTACCTGCTAAGGAGTTTGTATAAAATGTTGAAGAGATACAAGAAGCATAACCTAGATTCTAGCCTCTTTCACCATGGTTTGATTAAATTACTATTGGTTCATCGTTTGAAAACCCTGGGTGACGATTGGGACGAGTTTTTAGCTCGAAATGGTTTTGTTACAGAAAATCCTGTAGAAACACCTGTTATGGATAAGCCTATGATAGAAAAAAATCTTGATTTCTCAAGTGACAAGCCAGAGTTTTTGGATGAAAACCCTCGCGAAGGGGTAGTGCCCGATCAACTTTTATGTGAGCAACATGATACTAGTTCCACGTTTATTAAAAATCATGTGCATGAACCGATTGTTTTCCCTAACCCTACTATAAAATCCAACAGTAAAAACCTTCGCAAATAGTCAAATAAGAATCAAGAAATGTTAGGGTTTCATCATAAGAGGTTTGGTCGACTCATTTCATGGAGTCTACGTAATAGATACAAGCCTCATGTGAGCTCTATCGATTCGATCGAGATCCATGAGGATTCTGACTCCGAGATTGAAAGGTTTCTAGCACAGGAAGATCCGAGTTGTTCCAAACCAGACCAACCATTCGATTATGTAAATAATCTCCCACCGTGTCTAAAAGATAGCAAGGGGTTTATAGTTATTAAGCTCGGTAAAAGGCCGAAAGTGGGTAGCGTTGATGTTGTAGCACACAATTACATGCTTCCTCAACAGATCGCCCCTGTTGTACATTGCGAAGTTTGCTTGCATTGGATAGGGAAGTACTATACAGACATCCCCATTCTCCAAGCAAGGATCAAATCTCTCACGACTCATAATGAATCATTGGCAAATGAAAACCATGAACTCAAGGCCAATGCACAGAGACAAACGAAGCATCTAAAAAGGACAGATAATATTGTTATAAAAAGCGTTGACAGTGTAAAGGTCGTGATAAATTTTGAGATATCGTGATCCAATTTTTGTTATTAGTTAAATGGTAAGATTGATTTTTGTTACAGTCATGCTTTATTTGTTGTTTTTCTAATCAATTTGGATTTTTGTTACCAATAATAAGATTGGCTACAGAATCGAGAGATTCTGTAGCCAAGTCATTTTTTCATATAAATTTAGAAATTGTTAGTTAATGAAATGTTTAACTTGCTCTCATTTCATTTTTTTAGGACAGGATGTATCTAATGTTGATTTTATGGGATGGAGCATGCTCAACTTAGTTGATTAGCTATCCCTTTTGCTTATTTTGTAAATAGGAGAGAACTTTCATAAATTTTGAAGATATAGTTTGATCATGAGTGGCTCTAGGCCCTCTATATTTGTAAGTTTTAGATCTTTTGAGATCTGATCCTATCTTAGAATATAGGAAGTTTAGTTTTTATAAAATCTTTAAATACTCTAAATTTTGTAAAAGAAATCATCTTGGCCTAGAGTAGAAGATGGACGAATCATTCCAAGACTTAATGAAACAACATATGGCATTTTGTCTTTAGCCTTTTGTAAATGATGTTTTCGTTTATGTTTTGCTAATCTTGATATATTAATAGGTCTGGTATCTTTAGACTTAATGATCTATTATGTTTGGGATACTTATGTTATAAATATCATCTATAATTTATTTCTCTAGATATAAATACTGTGATCATATCTCCAATTCGAATGATAGGATTTATCTTTGAATTTTAGTTGGATGATGAAATGCAATAAGTTGCACCCAGATTTATCTTGTTGTAATTATTTGCGATCATAAGATCACAGGGTTCAATTTGTGTTTCCTTCTCTGTCATTAAACCTCAGTTGGCAATACATGTTTTGAATTTATTTAAAACAGTTATAAAGTCTATTGCAGATTGTTGTCATAGGCGTGTAAGTTGGATGTTCTTCACTCATACAGACACTAGGATACATCTCACAAACTAACAACAGGTTAGCTCCTTTTTGTTTCTCAATTCTGTCATTTACATATTAATGAAACCAGAATCTTTGGTTCAACTTTTGACTACCTACACGTCTGTGTTTCATAGTTTATTCAATTCAAGATTAGTTAGATTTATAAAAGAAAACAAAAAAGATTTAAATGTGTTTTCTTTATCTTCTTCTTAAAATCAATCATTTTCACATTGATTTCATAAGTTTCGATTAAAACTTGCAATTTGTAAATGATGTACATAAGTGAGATTTGCATATTTTCTGCTTAAATACACCTATAATAGTTATATTAGAGTATATGTACATATAATATAGTGTTAAGCAATTAATTAGTTATTTATTTCTTTTGTTTGTTTTTCTTTTTAGGATTTTTCATTGGCTAATGGAGCCATTAAACCCATTAGAACGAGTTACACCAAATGGCTTGGGTTACTTAGACAACCCCGGACCAGACTCGTTCTTCCTGTTGACGGACGATAAATTTCTCTCGTCAACAGATACCTAGGCCAATTCGTATATAGGTGTTTTTCGGATGCACTACCACTCAGAGGGGTACCAACAAGGGTTACAAGGGTGTCCAACATTTTGAGCTTGAGTACCTTTTGTATTTTCTGCGTGCATGCTTCCTGGACCGTGGATTTATGTGTTGAATTCCATAGCAATGTAGTTTTAAGATGTCAGAATATGTCTCTACCCTGAAAACAATTAACCCACAATTTCTTGGAAAGGGAAGTGATATGATACCACTTGTAAGGTACTAGATCTGTTATAGTAGATGAAAATAGAAATAATGCAGAGAATAATAGTGGAACAACACAATTTATGAAACCACATCACCAAAAAAATACCTTTATTGATAGGAAACAATGTTCACTTGCCTCTTCATGGGGGAAAGCTCTAGCAGAGTAGTGCTCTATTACAATAATTCTCAAGACAAAAACTTTGCATGCCCTCGACTCCTATTTATACTTAATCCATCTACCAAAAGAAAAATCTAGAGGTAGATATTTCTATAAGAGAAATCTTTTATTAGGTCTTCTTGCATTTGACTTATTCTTCCTTATTACTAGGCCTTATTAATATCAACATTTATTACATGGAAATATATATTATTCTATCTAAGTGAGGGGTTAGGGAGGTTAGGTCCCAAACAACCTTCCTCTAGAGTGTTATTTATAAGATATAGGATCCAAGAGGATCTAAGGAATGCTCATATAGGTCCAGGAGGATCCGCAATGCTCACAGAGCTCCCAGGGGGTCTAGAAAAGCTCAAAATTTGACCATCTCAAATCATGAAACAATATCATTGTGTAGATCTTGTTGTCATCTTTCCAATGACACAAATGACAAGTCAAACGAAGCTCGTATGAAAATGTTATGAGCCATAAAATTTTGGTCAAAATCAAGGAAAAAGTCAAAGTAGGGCCTAATGTGGCACCACCAGAGGGTGACACATGGCATGATGACATGGCACTGTTGATGTGGCAGGAACTAATGATGTGGCATATTAGTTGGTATTTGATTAGGCATATGGTAGAGTCCAAATGGACCAATGGTTCATTGACACATGGCAAGGATAAAAAATGAGAGGTTGCGATGTGGTAGCCTCCCATTGACCAACACTGGTTAATGTTTGTAAAAGTTATGGAATCGACGAGGGTCGAACCCATGGCCTCCATAACCTCCCAAAGTCTTAAAAAAGTCTCCCCAACCAACATGCCACACAATGGAACCTAAAATATGAGTGGCATATAATATATTTAAAGTCATGTAATAGTTTGTTTGGGTGGCTAAAGGGCTAAGGGCCTAAGCCCTCGACCCTTAGACCTTGGTTTTATGTATTACATGTGACATGTACCTTAATTCGTGGGGAGCTTAACCATATGTGACAAGAGTTTAAAACCATACGTATGTTATATAGTTATAACCTATGGTTATAAATATTAAAACAACCAAATAGAATATGCCAAGGTAAGGGGGAAGAGAATCTCCAACCTTCTATATCATAGGCAACGATTTTAACCATTGTGTCAAACAACCCATTTGTTACGGGATTGCCTCTAAAAATAGTTTTAAGTTGAATTAATTTCGGATGGTGGTTGTAGGATTGAGAATATTTAATGGGAATCGATCCAGAGGGAGACACACACATCCCAAGGTGCAGTACATATACCAAAGCCTGCATGGATTCCTAGGTACGGTACTATACATAATGCATTATTTTATGTGTCGAGTTTATGTGTTGCATGGAAAAGCATGCCATAAGGTATATTGTCCACACCTAGGAACGTTTATACTCATTGGATTCGTTTTTTCACAAGGATCATGAATTTAAAGTCTATTTTTCGATCATAGGCAATTTGTGAAATTATTATCTCATTTTATCATGTATGAGGCCCATAGTGTTGGTATACGTGTAAAAAGGGATTTTTGGGCACCTGTTCGAAATTTGGTCCACTTTATAGTCAAATTTCATAGAATTTCAAAAGGGTTTCAATGGTGTACGTATTTTCTGCTTTTGAGTAGTGGAGTTAAAGAGAATCCAATAAATTGGCATTTTGTAATCCCATATTGTAATGTAATTTGGTATTTTGAGATGGTGGAGAACAATCATGCTAGTTAAAGGGAACTTGAAGATCAAGTAACATATGTCATCAATACATGTAATTTGAGTTCTTTTATTTTCTATTGTATTATCTCATTATTCTTCAATTTATCCATCAATATTAATGAAGTTTATGGACAAGTAAGCAAATTCACATGTTTTTTTGCAAATAGTCAAATGATCTTAATTTCCTGAATCTGGTCGGATGTTTATATGTATTTAAGGATTAATTTTACACCTAAGTATTTTCAGATCAAATTGTTATCATAGTTAGTTTTGACGTTTATTTGTAAGTGAATTATTACAAGGTCCAAGTCTAAGTGAGGTGAAGGCAAGCTTGCAAGTTATAGCTCTGAAATTGGTTCAAGGAGATTCACTTGAAGAAACGAAATGGAGCATGAAGATGTTATTTCTGAGGATGATAAGGAGTTTCAAAAAATGTTCCTTGATATGAAATCCATGGTTAAGGAATTGTAAGAAGACCTAGAAAAGTGGAGAGAAAATTCTCATCAAAATGAAGGTGGTCCAGTTGAAACAATGGTAAAGGATGAAGGAGGAGGATAAGGTGAAGAACCTACAAGGTCTCCTTCATCACCATCATCATCCTCCTCATCATCATAATCCTCATCATCATCATCTTCATCTTCCAATGGAAATAAACATTCTTCTCATAAGAGGAAAAATCATTCTAAGAATTCTTCTCATTCTCATGATCTTTGTAAAGTTTGATTTTTCTACTTATGATGGATATCTGAGTGTAGATAAGTTGGATAATTGGGTCAAACAGATTGAACTGTATTGCAGGTTATAGAAAATCATGCATGATACTTCAAGGATACAGTTTTCTACTCTTCGCCTGAGCGGCACAACCTTGATATGGTGGGAGAGTGGGACACAAGATGATCTTATTGAACATGGTAAAATCATTTCTTCCTGGATTGAATTTTTTGTTTCATTAAGAAAGCAATTTTATCCATTAGCTTATATGTAAACATCAATGATTTCTTGAAAACATCTGAGACAATGAAAATGGAATAATTTTCAATCCTATACACGTGAATTTAAGAGGAAGGTGTTGTCTTTGGGAATTCCATTGCATACTCCTGAGATTCTTTTAAAGTATATTGGTGGTATGCACTCATATCTTCGCCATACTATATTTATTTTTAATCCTACTAATATTGACAAAGTATTAGTACAAGCTACACATCTTGTAACCAACAAAGGAAAACATGTTGTTGAATATGTGTCAAAGGAGTCACATGAATTTGAGGAGCAGTCGAAGGGAAAAGGGAAGAATAAGAAGACAACTACAATAAAGAAGGATAAAGAGAAAAAACCTACATGTTCTCACTGCGAGAAGAAAGGACATGTTGAGAAGAATTGATTGAAGTTGCATCCATAATTGAAGCCAGAGCGGGCTCAGCCTAGGAAGGGTAAAAAGAATACCATGACCATGGTGCAGGATCTTGGATCAGATTCTCGGGATGAAACCAAGGTTACAACTATGGGCATCAAAGGTAAATATTTTGTTGCAAGTTTCATTTCGCGTACTTCTTCTGCAAAGTCCATAGTAATCCCTGATGGAAGGCAATAAAAATACATGTTTCATTTACGAGTTCTCTCAAAGCACATTAATATTGATACACTTGTTGATAGTGGGTCACAAGTGAATATTATTTCAGAGCAAGTCGTTAAAAATTTGGGATTGGAAACTAGGCCTCATCTGAGACTGTATCCTTTGGGTTGGATTTGTGATAATGCTTAGGTACAGGTAAGTAAGCAGTGCAAGTTACAATTTGCGATCAGATCAAGTTTCATTGATGAGGTAGAGTTAGACGTTGTTCCACTCGACACTTGCGAGATGGTTTTGTGAATTCCATACTTCTATGATAGGAAGGCCATTTTCTAATGGGAACAAAATAAGTATGATATTTTTTAGGATGAGATTGAGTTCATTGTGAGAGCTCATCAGATGAAGATGAATTTAACAGTTGTCACTACAGGCTACATGCTAGCTAATGCTAGTATCTAGGATCCATATATACATCCTACGATTGAAAGTATAACATGTCCTTTGGTTGATGTTTCTCTTGTTAAGAAGGGAAGATATGTTGATGGTTCATTCACTTTCGCATCTATATATTCATTTTTGTTGTTCAATTTATTACTGATCAATGGAGTATGGTTGGATACTGCAACAATGAATGGTGAAGTCTGTGAATTTAAGGGAATGGTTAACTTGGTCAACATTGTTGTTACAATCTTCATTATGGTTGTGATGAGTCACGTGCTCATTATCCAAGCAACATGGATAGATGATACTGGATAAGTGAGGCGAAAGCATTCTCACTTGATTTCTAAATGATCCATACTTTTGGAGGTCCAAAAGTCCTCCAGTGGGGAGGTGTGATACAGGAGGATCTAAGGAACATTCATAGAGGTCAAGGAGGATTCAAAATGCTCACAGAAGTCCTAGGGAGTCCATAAAATCTCAAAATTCAACCATATCAAATGATCAAGAAAATAATATCATTGTGTAGAGATCATCGTCAACTTACCAATGGTGCAAACAACAAGTCAAACAAAGCTCATATGCAAAGGTTATGAGATTCAAATTTTGGTAAAACCCAAGGAAAAATTCAAAGTAAGGTGCCACATGGCACCACCAGAGGGTGACACGTGGCATTGCTGATGTGGCAGGAAATGATGATGTGGCATATTGTTTGGCAGTTGACTAGGCATATGGTACAGTCCAAGTGGACCAATGGTTCAATGATACGTGGAAAGGATAGCCAATGAGAGGCTGCCATGTGGTATCCTCCCATTGGACAATATTGGTTAATGTATATAAAATTTATGGAGTCGATGGGGGTCGAACCCGTGACCTCAATAACCTCCCAAAGTCTTAAAAACGTCTACCCAACCAACACACCATGCAATGGAAATTAACATATGAGTGGCATATAATATATTTAAAGTCACATAATAGTTTGTTTGGGTAACTAAATAGTCGAGGGAATAATCCATCGACCCTTAGCCCTTGTTTTTATGTATTCCATGTGACCCGTACCTTAATTCGCAGGGAGCTTAACCATATTTGATAGGAGTTTAAAACCATACATATTTTATATAGTTATAACATATCTTATTAATAATATATGGTTATAAATATTAAAACAACCAAACGGAATATGCCAAGGTCGCGGGGAATAGAACCCTCGACCTCCTATATTATAGCCAACAATTTTAACAATTGTGCCAAACAACCCATTTGTTACAGGATTCCCTCCAAAAATAGTTTTAAGTTGCATTAATTTTGGATGTTGGTTTTAGGACCGAGCCTATTTAATGAGCACGGATCCCAAGGGAAATGCACACATACCAAGGTACATGCATCCCAACATATGCACAGTTTCCGAGGTATGGTACAGTATGGAATGCATTGTTTTTCATGTCGAGTTTATGCATTGCATGGAAAATCATGCCATAAGGTATATTGTCCACACCTATGCAAGTTTATACTCATTGGATTCAATTTTTCGCAAGGATCATCAATTTGAAGTCTTTTTTGCGATCAGATGTCATTTTTAAAATTATTATATCAATTTATCACGGATGAGACCCATAGCCTCGTTAGACATCTCAAAAGGGATTTTTCGGGAACTATTCGGAATTTGGTTGTCTTTATAGTCAAATTTCTCATAATTTCACAAGGATTTCAATGGTGTACTTATTTTCTTGTTTTGAGTAGTGGAGTTAAAGAGAATCCAATAAATTGGCTTTTAGTAAGCCCATATTCTAATTTAATTTGGTATTTTGGGATGATGGAGAACATTTGTGCTAGTTAAAGGGAACTTGAAGATGAAGTAACATATGTCATCAATACATGTAATTTGAGTTCTTTTATTTTCTTCTCTATTATCTCATTATTCTTCAAATTATTCATCAATATTAATGAATTTTATGGACAAGTAAGCATATTCACATGTGTTTTTGCAAATAGTCAAGCGATCTTCATTTACCAAATTTGGTCGGTTGTTTATGTGTATTTAATGATTAATTACACATCTAAGGACTTTTGGATCAATAGAATTAGTATAAATAAGAGTAGGAGGCATGATAAATATTTCTCTTAAGAATTATTGTAATAGAGAGTTTCTCTACTAGAGGTTTCTCTTTCGAAGAGGAAATAAACCATTTCTTTCTAATCAATAAAGGTATTAGTTTTGGTATTTTGGTTATCTAAATTTTGTTGTTCCGCTGGTATTTTCTGCAGTATTTATGTTTTCTGCTTATTATAATAGATTTGGTACCTAACAAGGGGGGATGATTGATCTAGGTGGATATTGGTAGCTACCCACCTATTCTATCGACTCAAAATAGTTCCCTATCTTGGCAGTTTTTCTACAACATTTTAGGCCCTGGAATTCCGATGCGTTTTTGAGATCCTAAATAGTGTTTTTTTGTCCTTGTGATGGATTAGGATTTCCATGGCATGCATAATCCTTGACATAAATGTTTATTCTCATTGATATATTTTCAACGAGCTATTGTGCACCCCAAATGGACTTTGTATGAAAAATTTGCATCCCCAAAAATTTAACGTATCAACTAGACTCCTCAGGGTTCACATTCCTTTTGCCACTTTATCCCCTACGATCAAGGTTTTGGATGTTAGGGTTTTTACCTATTTGGATTTATTACTTTATGTTAAAATTCTATTTTCATCCTCTTGTAATGTTCTTCTTGTGAATGAGTGTAGTTGACACCTTGCTCTTTAGAGATATGTTACCACCATTCTAGTTAGATTGTATTGCTTTGCATTTCATAGTATTTTCCTATTTCATTTATTGATAKAATTTGGCTCTCACTATATTACATTCCTCTTTGTAATATTRTTTTATGTTTGTTTCCATTCARATTCCCTCCTTTCATTTTGTTCTCTATACAATCCATATCATCTTTCAATTTATTTGCGAACAAAGTCAAAATTGTGATCCCTATTGAAAGATGAAATATAATTTGACATCATATCAAAGATTTCTTGGAATAAAAAAATATTTGAATTATCAGTTGAGAATACATAGAGGACTGATTAAATACTTCGATAGCATTGAGAAACAAAGATTTGACGTGTTCTTCAATGTTGACAAGATGAAAAATCATTTGGAAGGCAGAGATAATTTTAAGCATGGAAATTTATATTAAAATGGTGAAACTTGGGATAATCTTACTAGTCCTTAATATGGAAAATGTAAAATTTTTGGCAATAGTTTTGTAAGCATATTCAAATATATAAGGATTTAATATAGTTTCTATAAAATTTTGGTGATTTTTAAGGTAAAATAATTTTATTCTATGGAATTTGGGCAAATCATTT
>JZKD02S0940206.1:0-13824 GCA_000966675.3 Picea glauca | reverse complement strand
GACAAAGATGACAAATTTCCTATGTTGTCTAATGGTTAGGCGTCGAGTGGTACCTATACCGATTCAAGAGATATTACAGGTACCAAAGTTGTCTATGATATGGGCGACCCTACCTAATGACATGACCTCATTGATGCATCATATTTGTTATTCCCTCGACCACATCATGATGTTGACGAATGTTATGCCCTCAACCACATCATGACGTTGATTCCACTCCATCTAGCCCATCCCGAGAGCGACTAGATCCTCCCACCACTTAGTCATCCTCCACATGTCTCAGCATCCACTGATCCTTCTCCTTCTCCTTCTCCTCCACATGTGTCACCATCCACTAACCCTCCTCCTCCACTTGTGTCACCATCCATTGATCCTTGTCCTTCTCCTCCACATGTTTTACCATCCATTGATCCTCTTGCTTCTCATCCACATGTGTCACCATCCACCGATCCTCCTCCTCCTCCATTTGTGTAACCATCCACCGATCCCCATCCTTCTCCTCTACATGTGTCGTTATCCACTGACCCTCCTCCCTCCTCTTTCTCCTACTCCCCCACATGTGTCACAAGTTATTGATGTTGTGGAAACTATATTCACATCGGGTGTTGCACAACTTTATCCTAGTGGAGAGACAGATTAGAGTCTACTAATGTTTTCATTGCTTTTTTATATAGGTACTGATAGACCCTCTACCTATGATAGTAGAGGCATTGATTCCTTTGGCTCTGGTGGTGGACCTAGCTAGTAGTGGTACTATTTGACATGTATATTGATGTTTTTATATTTGACTTGAGATTTAGATATGACATGTTTATTGATTTTGATGAGATGTATATTTGACATGTATGTTGACATGTATATTGCTAATGTATATTATGTTTTTCATATCATGTTGATGTTATTGGTGTTTGATTTCTAAATGTATTATGAGTATGTTAATGATTAACATTATTAATTATTTGTTTGGTTTTAAATTAAATTTGAGATGTAGAACTCATTTAAATTTATAGTTGTCATATAATGTTTAACTTTACTTTTATGAAATTGTTTAATTTGGATTGTGATTGCAAAAACTTATAACCATTAATGTTATATAATGTTTAACTCTTCTTCAAGGTGAATTGGTTGTTGTCCAGCAAGATACAATATGTTAGTTAAACATGTTTAGCAACAAAAATACATAAATATGATGAATGAAATGATTGTGATTTGAATAATTATGTCTTTTTAATATATTGTAATATCATGATATAATTATTCACTAATAATAACAATGATGTAATAATAATGTTATTTTTAAAATGTTTATCATTCAAAGATACAAGACAAAGTTATAATATAATTGTTTACTACAATCACAATCATTATATTTTATTATATTTTATTTTTTCCAAAGATTTTATTAATTTGTATTATTCAACTGTTATAATATATTAAATTTATTTAATTAAATTTAAAATATCAAATATAAAGAATAATAATAAATTTTGATCCATACACTTTCAATGAAATTTTTTCACAACTTTTTACTCTATTACCAGCTTTAAGAATCTTCTATTAAAAAAGTTTGTAAGTATTAGTAACTTTAAGAATCTTATGTACCAGACTAACATAACTCTTGTCACTATACAACGACGCTTCTGAGGCCTCCTAGGGTTAATCTTCTGAAGAGATTTTGTTGCAACAATGGAAGCCTCCAGAGGAGGGGAGCCATCACCCCCTCCTTCAACTAAAGATTCCTTCCACAAGCTATTGGCCGCCCAAGGCAAGAATCTTCCTCCAGCTACCCCCCCAAGCTTCGTTAAGAAGCTCGACTTGATTCCAGAGATATAACTTCCCCCGGCTCACCCCATGCACGTAGTAGTCTCCCTTTCAAATCATGGTCTAGTAGGGCAGTTCATGGAGCTCTAGTCGTCAGCCAGATCTACAGACAACTGGATCCAAAGAAACCGGTGCCCGTTGATCCAGAATATTGTAACCTGTTATGCGGTTGGAAGAGGATTCTTTATCTTCGAATTCATCTCACAAGAAGACAGAGATCTCATTTTCAGAAATGGACAGTATTTCATGGGAGCTTAAGGGCTTTACCTGAACTGCTCGATGCCAAGCTTTGACCCTGTGGTGGAAGTACTCAAGGATGTCCCAATCTGGGTCAGACTCCCCAATCTTCCAATCCACTACTGGAACCCCACTTTGCTCCAGGTAATCAAAAATGGGCTTGGTCAATATATTGATAGGGTAGACCCTAAGGACCAATACTCCCGCGTGTGCATCTACATGGAAGTGGACCTAGAGGTGGGTCTTCCAGAGGCAATCAAGTTAAAGGTTGGAGACTGGCAGCACTACCAGAATCTTGAATATGAACAAATACCATTCAAATGTAGGGGTTTCCATGACTACGGACACTTTCAGTGAAACTGCCCCAAAATCCCAAACAAGGAGAAGGACAATGTAGAAGGCTGGAAACAACCCAAAAAAGGAAAAGCTTAAACCAGAGAAAAATGACCAAGGAACAAAAAGACAAACCTTGCACAGACCAAGGAGCAAGGAATCTTGTCAGAAACAGTGACAGAGAACAGTTTTGGAGAACTAGACCCAGGACATGTAGAGAAAACAGTAGGGGAAACTCCCCAAGAAGTTCCAATAGTCGAAGCAGCGCAAGGGAAGGCAACCCCAGAAGCCAGAGAAATGTCGATGCCTGAAAGGGAGGAAAAGCAAGGAAATACTGCCACAGGAAATAACAAAGGACCAGACGTGGAGGAAGGAGAAGTCTCCTCAGATAGTGACAATGAGGGTGCAAGTGACACAATTGTCACCCCACAAAAAATAGGTAGAGGAAGGAAATCCAAGAAAGAAGAAAGAGAAAAGGAGACATATAAAGACGTCTTGAGTGGATCACAACCAACAATCAGATAGTTGATCAATGTAAGACAGACAAGGAATCATTCCAGGGCCCCTCAAGGAGCCCATTCATCTCCCCCAGGTAAATCATTAAACTAATATCCTGAAACTGTAGGGGTTTCGGCAGAAAAATAAAAGAATAAGCACTTAAAGATATCATTAGAACTTCAAAGTCTGAGATCCTTCTAATCTAGGAGACCAAGATGGAAGAACAAGACTTCCTCAACACAACAAAAGCACTCTGGAAAATAAGCCATGGAATAGCAGAAAGCGCAAGAGAAGCCTCGGGAGGTATAGGCACCCTCTAGAACATTATGAAGTTTGACCTAATCAAAACTAAAACATGCAAGCATTCGATCTACACCAGCCTTCTACATAAAGAAACGAGTCGACTGGTAAGCCTCTTCAATCTTTATGTGTCGATCCTTTTGGAGGAAAAAAGAATTTGTTGGGATACCCTAAAAGATTACCTGGTACTAAATGATCTAGATAATATCATTATTGGGGGAGACCTAAATGTGACCCTAGCTGCGACTGAGAAAAAAGGTGGCTCCATTGTGCGAGACCCAGCAAGAGAATGGGTAGAAGATATCATGTCAGATAGAGAGTTGGAGGATGTCAAACCAACTAAAAGAAAATACATGTGGTCAAACAAGAGGGTTGGACCGAGGCGCATTGCAACTAGGCTAGATAGGTTCTTAGTCCAAAGCTCCTTTATGGTTCTAGGCCTCACTCCCTCCTCTTCTATCCTCCCGCACAGTGTGTCAGACCATAAACCAATCTTGTTAGAAGTTTCACATGACAAGAATCTCATACCAATCCCCTTTAGATTTAGCCCAACCTGGCTCCATGATGAAGGCTTCCAGAACCTGGTTACCAAAATCTGGAATGAAACAATAAGAGGCTCAGCCTTCTTTGTTTGGGAAGAAAAACTTAGGAGACTAAAGGTAGCGCCAAACTCTTGGGCAGAAACCCAATCAAGTCCAATTGTAATTCGCCAAGAAGCCCAAAAATAGCTAGAAAAGCATCAGTTTGAAATGGATGAACATGAAATCACCCAAGAAAACTTACATCAAGAAGAGCAACTCCAAAGGAAATGGAATCAAGCCTGTAGAGAGGAGGAAAAATACTGGCAACAGAAATCTAGAAGCCTCTAGTTAGAAGCAGAAGGTAAAAACACTAGCTACTTCCACAAACAAGCTGAGGTAAGAAAGAAGTTCAAGAAAGTCACGGAAATTCAGGTTCAAAATCAGACAATAACAGACTTTGAAGGCATAAAAGAAGCTATGGAAGAGGCCTTTGAAACTCTCTACACATAAACTCAAAGGTCTGCAATAGATCCCAAAGCTTACCCACTCTCTCTAGTCCCTACCCTAATCCAAGATGAAGTCAACAACAGTCTAACAAAGGTAGTCAATTAGCAAGAAATAAAAGAGGCACTTGATCAAATGAACCCAGACAAAGCACCAGGGCCAGATGGCTTCACAGCCAGATTCTATCAAAACAACTGGGATATAATTAAATCAGACCTTACAAAACTGATCCGGAAATCTCAGATTTGCAGCAAGATAAGAGGAGGGACAAATTTGTCTTTCCTGGCTCTTATTCCGAAAGAAAAAAGAGCATTCAATTTTGGAAGGTTTCGGCCAATCTCCCTTTGCAACACAAGTTACAAAATCCTCACAAAAATAATAGCCAACAGAATTTAAAAAATTACCCCTGTAATCATCTCGGAAAATCAAGGTGGATTTGTAAAAGGCAGACATATAGTGGACAACATCATCCTAGTTCAAGAGGCCATGCACTCAAGCATTCAAAGAAAATACAAAGGTATGATAATAAAGCTCAATCTTGCTAATGTGGTTGATAGAGTTAGGCATAACTTTCTGTTCAAGGTTATGGAAAATTTTTGTTTCGCCCAAGCCTTTATAAACTGGATAAAATATTGCATTGGTTCCCCTTGGATAGCCCCACTAGTGAACGGTCATGCAACTAAGTTCTTTCAAGCCTATAGAGGTCTTCGGCAAGGCTGCCCCCTTTCTTCGTTGCTTTATGCAATCCAAGCCTCAGTTCTCAGCTTCCAATTGGATCATTGCCAGATGCATAAAAACCTTCTTGGCCTCAGGATAGCCCCAGGGGTAAAAGACATCAATCATGCCCAATTTGCGGATGACACGTTGCTGGTGGGAGGAGCGAGTATGTAGACAGCAAGAAAATTTAAAAAAGAGTTAGATGTATACACAGAAATCTCTGGCAGTGTTATAAGCCTGACTAAAAGCAAGATCTATGGATGGAACATTACACCAAGGGAAATGCTAGATATTTCAAGAGNGCGTGTGCATCTACATGGAAGTGGACCTAGAGGTGGGTCTTCCAGAGGCAATCAAGTTAAAGGTTGGAGACTGGCAGCACTACCAGAAGCTTGAATATGAACAACTACCATTCAAATGTAGGGGTTTCCATGACTACGGACACTTTCAGCGAAACTGCCCCAAAATCCCAAACAAGGAGAAGGACAATGTAGAAGGCTGGCAACAACCCAGAAAAGGAAAAGATTAAACCAGAGCAAAAGGACCAAGGAACAAAAAGACAAACCTTGCACAGACCAAGGAGCAAGGAATCTTGTCAGAAACAGTGACAGAGAACAATTTTGGAGAACTAGACCCAGGACATGTAGAGAAAACAGTAAGGGAAACTCCCCAAGAAGTTCCAATAGTCGAAGCATCGCAAGGGAAGGCAACCCCAGAAGCCAGAGAAATGTCGATGCCTGAAAGGGAGGAAGAGCAAGGAAATACTGCCACAGGAAATAACAAAGGACCAGACGTGGAGGAAGGAGAAGTCTCCGCAGATAGTGACAATGAGGGTGCAAGTGACACAATTGTCACCCCACAAAAAATAGGTAGAGGAAGGAAATCCAGGAAAGAAGAAAGAGAAAAGGAGACATATAAAGACATCTTGAGTGGATCACAACCAACAATCAGATAGTTGATCAATGTAAGACAGACAAGGAATCATTCCAGGGCCCCTCAAGGAGCCCATTCATCTCCCCCAGGTAAATCATTAAACTAATATCCTGAAACTGTAGGGGTTTCGGCAGAAAAATAAAAGAATAAGCACTTAAAGATATCATTAGAACTTCAAAGTCTGAGATCCTTCTAATCTAGGAGACCAAGATGGAAGAACAAGACTTCCTCAACACAACAAAAGCACTCTGGAAAATAAGCCATGGAATAGCAGAAAGCGCAAGAGAAGCCTCGGGAGGTATAGGCACCCTCTAGAACATTATGAAGTTTGACCTAATCAAAACTAAAACATGCAAGCATTCGATCTACACCAGCCTTCTACATAAAGAAACGAGTCGACTGGTAAGCCTCTTCAATCTTTATGTGTCGATCCTTTTGGAGGAAAAAAGAATTTGTTGGGATACCCTAAAAGATTACCTGGTACTAAATGATCTAGATAATATCATTATTGGGGGAGACCTAAATGTGACCCTAGCTGCGACTGAGAAAAAAGGTGGCTCCATTGTGCGAGACCCAGCAAGAGAATGGGTAGAAGATATCATGTCAGATAGAGAGTTGGAGGATGTCAAACCAACTAAAAGAAAATACATGTGGTCAAACAAGAGGGTTGGACCGAGGCGCATTGCAACTAGGCTAGATAGGTTCTTAGTCCAAAGCTCCTTTATGGTTCTAGGCCTCACTCCCTCCTCTTCTATCCTCCCGCACAGTGTGTCAGACCATAAACCAATCTTGTTAGAAGTTTCACATGACAAGAATCTCATACCAATCCCCTTTAGATTTAGCCCAACCTGGCTCCATGATGAAGGCTTCCAGAACCTGGTTACCAAAATCTGGAATGAAACAATAAGAGGCTCAGCCTTCTTTGTTTGGGAAGAAAAACTTAGGAGACTAAAGGTAGCGCCAAACTCTTGGGCAGAAACCCAATCAAGTCCAATTGTAATTCGCCAAGAAGCCCAAAAATAGCTAGAAAAGCATCAGTTTGAAATGGATGAACATGAAATCACCCAAGAAAACTTACATCAAGAAGAGCAACTCCAAAGGAAATGGAATCAAGCCTGTAGAGAGGAGGAAAAATACTGGCAACAGAAATCTAGAAGCCTCTAGTTAGAAGCAGAAGGTAAAAACACTAGCTACTTCCACAAACAAGCTGAGGTAAGAAAGAAGTTCAAGAAAGTCACGGAAATTCAGGTTCAAAATCAGACAATAACAGACTTTGAAGGCATAAAAGAAGCTATGGAAGAGGCCTTTGAAACTCTCTACACATAAACTCAAAGGTCTGCAATAGATCCCAAAGCTTACCCACTCTCTCTAGTCCCTACCCTAATCCAAGATGAAGTCAACAACAGTCTAACAAAGGTAGTCAATTAGCAAGAAATAAAAGAGGCACTTGATCAAATGAACCCAGACAAAGCACCAGGGCCAGATGGCTTCACAGCCAGATTCTATCAAAACAACTGGGATATAATTAAATCAGACCTTACAAAACTGATCCGGAAATCTCAGATTTGCAGCAAGATAAGAGGAGGGACAAATTTGTCTTTCCTGGCTCTTATTCCGAAAGAAAAAAGAGCATTCAATTTTGGAAGGTTTCGGCCAATCTCCCTTTGCAACACAAGTTACAAAATCCTCACAAAAATAATAGCCAACAGAATTTAAAAAATTACCCCTGTAATCATCTCGGAAAATCAAGGTGGATTTGTAAAAGGCAGACATATAGTGGACAACATCATCCTAGTTCAAGAGGCCATGCACTCAAGCATTCAAAGAAAATACAAAGGTATGATAATAAAGCTCAATCTTGCTAATGTGGTTGATAGAGTTAGGCATAACTTTCTGTTCAAGGTTATGGAAAATTTTTGTTTCGCCCAAGCCTTTATAAACTGGATAAAATATTGCATTGGTTCCCCTTGGATAGCCCCACTAGTGAACGGTCATGCAACTAAGTTCTTTCAAGCCTATAGAGGTCTTCGGCAAGGCTGCCCCCTTTCTTCGTTGCTTTATGCAATCCAAGCCTCAGTTCTCAGCTTCCAATTGGATCATTGCCAGATGCATAAAAACCTTCTTGGCCTCAGGATAGCCCCAGGGGTAAAAGACATCAATCATGCCCAATTTGCGGATGACACGTTGCTGGTGGGAGGAGCGAGTATGTAGACAGCAAGAAAATTTAAAAAAGAGTTAGATGTATACACAGAAATCTCTGGCAGTGTTATAAGCCTGACTAAAAGCAAGATCTATGGATGGAACATTACACCAAGGGAAATGCTAGATATTTCAAGAGYACTGGGATTGGAAGGTTGCACCACCTGGGATGMTTTTAAATACCTGGGAGTCCCAATTTTCAAATCCAAGCCAAAGGCTTCACATTGGACCCCACTRATAGACAAGTTAAAAAATAGAATAAACTCTTGGGGAGCAAGTTGGCTAAACCTTGCAGGTAAARTGGTCCTCATCAAAGCAGTGCTAGCAAGCATTCCAATCTACCAAAGCTCCTTGTTACTGGCCCCTTTTACCACGATCCAGAAAATCGAAGCGCTACTCAGAAGATTCCTCTAAGAAGGAGGGAAGCAGACATGGAGAAAATTGCCTCTAATAAGCTGGGAAAAAGTAACTAAGCCCTTCTTAGAAGGAGGCGTCCTATTTAAAAACATCCATACTCAAAATTTAGCATTAGGTGCAAAGATTCTTTGGAACCTAATCACCGGGAAATCCTCCTGGAGTAAAAGAGTGCTATGGAAGAAGTACTTTCGAGGCCCAAGGAAAAAATTCCTAAATCGCCCAGCATTGGTGGAGAAAGGATCCCCAATTTTCTCTCTGTGCCAGAAGGATTTGAAACACTTTAGACCTCACCTCACCTGGATACCAGGAAATGGTAAAGAAATCAATGTTTGGGAAGACTCAATCATGGGAGATCCACCGCTAGGCTCAAGGCAGGGTCTTGACCGGCTTAAAGAATGGATGAGAACTCATAATTTAAACAGTATGTGGGACATCTCAACTTGGGGAAATGATGAGAAAAAAACTTGGCTAAGGTGGGAAATCGCTAACAGACCCCCAGAGTTTGAAGAGGAATGGAACACTCTGACATACTATTTGCAAGGGAAATCCCCCCTAAAAGAAAGGGAAAAAGACAAGAGAGGATAGGGAGCATTTTTTGGAATTTACACTACCGCAGCAGGGTATCAACACACAACAATTTTCCCTCATGTCCCCCCAAACCCAACAATTTGGAAAGCAATCTGGACTTCCAAGTCCATTCCAAAGATAGATATGTTTATTTGGACCATGGCACATAGAGGTATCCTAACTAGAGAAAATCTAAGAAGAAGAGGATGGGAAGGCCCTCATAGATGTCCCCTCTATTTTCAAGAAGACGAAACCACAGACCACCTGCTCCTAAGTTGCGTTTACTCCAAGGAAGTCTGGCAGTTGGCCCTGGGACTGCAGCCAAACACTCTCGTTTTACCTCAAGAGGCCACCATCCTGCTCCAAAATTGGAATTCCCTTTGTCCCTTCCAGACAGCAAAAAAGGGCCAAATCTCCACCCTATGGAGAACTCTCCCAAAATTCATTTTCTGTAAGATTTGGAACGAACGAAATAACAGGTTATTTAGGGAGACCAAAAGAAGCCCAACTCAAGTTGCAACAAAGATAAAGGCCTATTTTGGAGAGAGAACCCCCTACTTCTGTAAAGCAAAGAACTCAAGGCCTTTAGAGACAGAAGAGGAACACTGGATTGAACACTTTAAACTCCAAGATCAACAGCAGCAAGCAGGCAACAATTCACACCAGGAAGCTTGGGAAATTAGGAAGGAGGAGCAGGATTTAGAAGAAATGAAGAGAAAGGAAAATAAGCATATTTTGTTATTTTACGGGGCCTCCAAAGGAAATCCAGGTTTGGTAGGTGGAGGAGGGGTCCTGGTAAGCCCCACCGGACATCCGGAACTCAGATTTGCCTGGGGACTTGGAATAGAAACTAACAACAGAGCAGAAGCATTGGCCCTCTGGCAAGGGATAAATCAAGCTGTTAAACACAACGTCCAAGATCTGGTGATAATAGGGGACTCTCGGTTAATAATCCAAGCGTTGATCCTCTGTAACAGAGTCAAAAATGAAAAACTCCAACACACACTAGAGAAAATCCAGCTCCTCCTTGGAAATCTTCGAACTTATCAGCTATACCACGTCCTCTGAAGTCTGANAGGCAGGGTCTTGACCGGCTTAAAGAATGGATGAGAACTCATAATTTAAACAGTATGTGGGACATCTCAACTTGGGGAAATGATGAGAAAAAAACTTGGCTAAGGTGGGAAATCGCTAACAGACCCCCAGAGTTTGAAGAGGAATGGAACACTCTGACATACTATTTGCAAGGGAAATCCCCCCTAAAAGAAAGGGAAAAAGACAAGAGAGGATAGGGAGCATTTTTTGGAATTTACACTACCGCAGCAGGGTATCAACACACAACAATTTTCCCTCATGTCCCCCCAAACCCAACAATTTGGAAAGCAATCTGGACTTCCAAGTCCATTCCAAAGATAGATATGTTTATTTGGACCATGGCACATAGAGGTATCCTAACTAGAGAAAATCTAAGAAGAAGAGGATGGGAAGGCCCTCATAGATGTCCCCTCTATTTTCAAGAAGACGAAACCACAGACCACCTGCTCCTAAGTTGCGTTTACTCCAAGGAAGTCTGGCAGTTGGCCCTGGGACTGCAGCCAAACACTCTCGTTTCACCTCAAGAGGCCACCATCCTGCTCCAAAATTGGAATTCCCTTTGTCCCTTCCAGACAGCAAAAAATGGTCAAATCTCCACCCTATGGAGAACTCTCCCAAAATTCATTTTCTGTAAGATTTGGCTCGAACGAAATAACAGGTTATTTAGGGAGACCAAAAGAAGCCCAGCTCAAGTTGCAACAAAGATAAAGGCCTATTTTGGAGAGAGAACCCCCTACTTCTGTAAAGCAAAGAACTCAAGGCCTTTAGAGATAGAAGAGGAACACTGGATTGAACACTTTAAACTCCAAGATCAACAGCAGCAAGCATGCAACAATTCACACCAAGAAGCTTGGGAAATTAGGAAGGAGGAGCAGGATTTAGAAGAAATGAAGAGAAAGGAAAATAAGCATATTTTGTTATTTTACGGGGCCTCCAAAGGAAATCTAGGTTTGGTAGGTGGAGGAGGGGTCCTGGTAAGCCCCACCGGACATCCAGAACTCAGATTTGCCTGGGGACTTGGAATAGAAACTAACAACAGAGCAGAAGCATTGGCCCTCTGGCAAGGGATAAATCAAGTTATTAAACACAACATCCAAGATCTGGTGATAATAGGGGACTCTCGGTTAATAATCCAAGCCTTGATCCTCTGTAACAGAGTCAAAAATGAAAAACTCCAACACACACTAGAGAAAATCCAGCTCCTCCTTGGAAATCTTCGAACTTATCAGCTATACCACGTCCTCTGAAGTCTGAACGCATCAGCAAACGTAGAGGCCAACAAAGGATACCTCTCAAGCATTGGAACCTTACAAATAAATGGAACCACGACCAGATTGGAACTACCGTGAGCCTGAGGAAAAGCGATCGGAAGATGATAGGGACGCGAGTTGGCAAAGGAAAACGTCACATGTTCGGATGTAGAGGGGCGAATCTAAGGCAATCAATGACCAGACGAATGCCAGAAATGAGGGATTTATCCATCATTTGGTCATTGAAACTCTAAGAAAATCCAACACTCCAGCAAAACACCCATGCTTCCCAAATCGCGCGAATTGGTTGGGTGCAGTGAATCTAGAGGAAACTGCAGATAAAAGGAAAAGCAGGGAAGGGCCTTCTCATCCCTAGAGCATACGAAGGTTGGTAAAACAGCCACACAGATGCAGAGTGATCAGAGACAGGAGACACTCGCGTAGTTTTAGCAACCCAGGAGAAGTAAGGAAGGCGATAGCGTCCAGTTTAGGAAGCAAACCCACGACTGAGGAAAGGTTGAAATCGTTGGAAGAGGACTTGCAATGCCTCAAGAACCTGTTGCACAATCAAGATGATTTTCTCGAGAACCTGGACATTGATACAGAAAGGTGACTTGAAATGCTCGAAGCAGACATCACCTCAACTAAATTCGGTCTTTCAGAAGAGCTGGAAAAACTACACAAAGAACTCAAAGATCCAAAGCAAGAATTTGAAGACAGAGTCAGCAAATTGGAAGAGAAAATGGAACAACTAAACAAAGACTGGAAGCAGGAGAGGGACCTATCCAAGAAGGAAGGTCCAAAGAAATTTGTCCAGTAGTTCATAGGCGAGGAATGAGTCTCTGCAAATAACTCTACGAGGAAGTCGTTTTGTATAGAAGCCTCTGCATTTAGCGAATCTATTAGCTTTAAAAATCAATCATCAGGTAGGAGAGTATAGCCTCCTAGCCTTGTAACAGTGTAGTCAAGCATGGCTTGTTTCATATGTAACAACACCAGTGGCCTCGCCACTGCTTTTCTATAATTAAAAATCCATTATCCATTATTGTCAAAAAAAAAAAAAANCGGAAGATGATAGGGACGCGAGTTGGCAAAGGAAAACGTCACATGTTCGGATGTAGAGGGGCGAATCTAAGGCAATCAATGACCAGACGAATGCCAGAAATGAGGGATTTATCCATCATTTGGTCATTGAAACTCTAAGAAAATCCAACACTCCAGCAAAACACCCATGCTTCCCAAATCGCGCGAATTGGTTGGGTGCAGTGAATCTAGAGGAAACTGCAGATAAAAGGAAAAGCAGGGAAGGGCCTTCTCATCCCTAGAGCATACGAAGGTTGGTAAAACAGCCACACAGATGCAGAGTGATCAGAGACAGGAGACACTCGCGTAGTTTTAGCAACCCAGGAGAAGTAAGGAAGGCGATAGCGTCCAGTTTAGGAAGCAAACCCACGACTGAGGAAAGGTTGAAATCGTTGGAAGAGGACTTGCAATGCCTCAAGAACCTGTTGCACAATCAAGATGATTTTCTCGAGAACCTGGACATTGATACAAAAAGGTGACTTGAAATGCTCGAAGCAGACATCACCTCAACTAAATTCGGTCTTTCAGAAGAGCTGGAAAAACTACGCAAAGAACTCAAAGATCCAAAGAAAGAATTCGAAGACAGAGTCAGCAAATTGGAAGAGAAAATGGAACAACTAAACAAAGACTGGAAGCAGGAGAGGGACCTATCCAAAAAGGGAGGTCCAAAGAAATTTGGCCAGTAGTTCATAGGCGAGGAATGAGTCTCTGCAAATAACTCTACGAGGAAGTCGTTTTGTATAGAAGCCTCTGCATTTAGCGAATCTATTAGCTTTAAAAATCAATCATCGGGTAGGAGAGTATAGCCTCCTAGCCTTGTAACAGTGTAGTCAAGCATGGCTTGTTTCATATGTAACAGCACCAGTGGCCTCACCACTGCTTTTCTATAATTAAAAATCCATTATCCATTATTGTCAAAAAAAAAAAAAAACTTTAAGAATCTTCTATTAAAAAAGTATGTAAGTATTAGTTGAATCTTGTATTAAAAAAATATGTTAACTATCCTATTTCATTGATTTTGTATTGAAATATATGTAAATATTGGATTTGGTTCATGAATGAAAACATTAATTTGAATAATTACTCCTATGAAGTGTTATTTTTTCATTTATTTGAATGATAAAGTTACAATAATTGTTCATTAAATTTACAACAGTTATATTTAATAAAAATTAAAATTAAAAATTATAATTAATTAATTAATAATAATGAATTTCAATCTTTCTTTTCTATCTTTGTCTTCCATGGTATGAATTTATATCCAAGCTCTCTAGGGTTGGATTATGGTAAGGAAAACTTTAGAGACTAAACTTCATGATTTGTCTTGTTTTCTTCTAAAAATAATTTGC
>JZKD02S0940162.1:0-13824 GCA_000966675.3 Picea glauca | reverse complement strand
AAAGAGCAGAGCATTAAATGAAACTGAAAGCAAAACTACTTCTTTTTGACAAATAAAGATTTGCAAATTTAACTCTTTAACCAACTTTTCGTAACTACTTTTTTCTAAGATCTTTTAAAGGAAAACCTAAAATGAAATTTCGCTCGACTACAAGCTACTTAAATGTTCTAAGCATTCAATAAAGAACTTAAGAAAATCACTCTTTCTCCTAAAAAGGAAAATAATCAACCCAACTACTTAACCAAACTAAGAAATGAAAACTTTTTCTATTTTTTTTTGTTTATGCTTCAAATAAGAAACTTGAAAATAAATTATTTTTATTTTTCTTTAAAGCAAGAAAAAGGGGAAAAAGTGAAGACAAAATAAGACCAAAAACTGACTTCTGGCCCACTGCGGATCGCAGGGAGTCACTGACGATACTAAACTGGCTAATAAAAAAAGACTCATAGACTCGTCTAAAACCCATTCAAAGAAAACACAAGAAATCTTTTTAAAAGAATAAGGAAACTAACGTCAAACCCAGGCTAAAGACTGTAACAACAGAGACCAGTACTAAATCAAGAAACCCCTGAGAAGTCAAACTTAAATTAGGGAAGAGGTTGGCTTCTCCTTCTTAAGGAAAAAATTTCTTGACACAGGCATGCTACTGACACTTAAGCAACCTGCATATGTATGTGATATGTCTAAAGGTAAGGCACGTATGTACGTGTGCAGACCCACTGCAGGCCATGTACACCTCTGTAACTTCTCAAAAAAAAGAAAAAAACTAACAGGTAGACTGACATGGCAGGGAGTACTAGTATGGAAGACCGGAATCCCTTAAAGACTCAACAACTTATAGAAACTCAAAAAAGGTAATCAAACCAATTAAAACACCCAAAAATATCCCCTAAAACACTATAGGTTTCCCTAGTATGGTCGCCAGTTCTGCTATAGCGGGAAAACCCCCCTAAGGACTACACTAGGGTTCAACATGTAGGCAGATCTAACCGTCTAAAAGTATCCTACTTTTTGTAACTACCCCGAATATACCCCACATTCAAGCATGAAATACAAAGGGAAAAGATCCGGTAACTCTACCTTTAACTCCACGTCCGGTGTTGATCCTTTCGCATTTGATTTCTCCGCTAACTATAAGTCTCCTCCCAAGGCTAACATGCATTCACAAATAGAAAAACATGGAACTACAAACATGCATCTCATATATGAATCACGGGTTAGGTTTTAGAATAAAGCATAAATCAAACACAAATATTTGAGACATCATATTTCGGGACAGAAAAAGTATTCATTTTATTGATATCACAATGTTTATTTACAATGAGATCGGTGACTTCTCCATGAACTTGGTTTGAGCTCCTCTTCACCAAGCTCCAACTGCGCTTCCATGTATCTTTCTCCTCTCACACTTCTTCTATGGAAGTGGCATAGGCTTATGATTGGAGGAAAAAGGAAAGAATGGGCAATTATGATGCAAATCTCACAAGGTGGTTGCAAATTCTTGGGGCAAGGAGGGGATGTGAAACGAGAAGATTTTCACTGTTCTTATGATTATGTTTTAAATGAGACCCCAACACCTCCTTTTATATGACAAAATGATGGTTATTCGGTTGGGTGACAGGCTATAGGCGGTGGAACAGTTGGAAAACTACACAATAGCCCATAATCTCAATGAATTCCTTGCAACTTGTTACTTTTTGCAACTTTTGTGGGTATACGCGAGCTATAATGGTGCAGCTAGCATACATACGTGAGTTGTAGTGGTGCAGCAGGTGTGTGTACATGGGCAGTAGTGGTGCGGGGATCATACCTCTTCAAAAATAATGTTTTTAAGAAGACCTGCTCAGTGATGGTTCGACAAAAATAGCAAGTAAGAGGGACAAATGTTAGGTATGCATGTATGGTGCAATTTAGGGTTATAACAGTCCTAGATAATTTTATTGTAATATGTGACAGGTTATTGGCATAGGTTGTTGGTACAGGTATTGCTATAGGTTGTCGGTATAGGTATTGCTACAGGTTCTTGGTATAGTTTGCTTGGTACAGGTTGTTACAGGTTGATGGTGACAGAGTGATAGTGATAGTGGTTGATTCAGTGACAGTGACAGGTTGTCTACATTTGGCACTTGTATTTTAGGTCAGAAGGATGGGGCAAGGATAGGTGGTTGTAGCCACCTTTTGCTTGGAGCTAGAGAACCAGGGAGTTGAAGTTTCCTTCAAGTTGGAGCCTGAGAATTAGGGGGTTGGAGCATCCTTCTAGTTGGAGCAAAGAGTTGGGTGGCTGTAGCCACCTAATGGTTGGAGCCAAAACCAAGGGGTTGGAGCCTCCTTCTAGTTGGAGCCAAAACCAAGGGGTTGGAGCCTCCTTCTAGTTGGAGCCACCTTTCAGTTGGAGACAGAACCAGGGAGTTGGAGCTTCCTTCAAGTTGGATCCTGAGAATTAGGGGGTTGGAGCCAGAGAATTGGATGGTTGTAGCCACCTTCTGGTTGGATTTGGAGAACATAGGGGGTTGGAGCTAGAGAATTTAAAGTTGGTGCTTCCTTGAATGTAATTCTTAAAGACATATAAGAAAAGAATTTTATGGTTTTCTCCCACATTGGGTTTCCACATAAAATACTGGTGTATTATGCATTGTGTGGATGTGTTTGTTATTTTTTATTATTCAATGATGGATGTTAATGTTATATGATGCCACAACATATTAATGATGAACTAATAAACATTGTTGAATAAGTTAAAGGAATATAAATTGTTGTTAAAAGTGTATAAATTTCTCATTACTGATTCACCCCCCCTCTTAGTAATCCAATAGTACAAGTGTAATGGTGATCGGATCCATTGCAATAACCCAACGACATACCATTGAACTAGCAAGATTTGGTCGATTGTTATTGGAATTTGACTCAAGAGATCTTTGAATCTTTTATCATATTCCCGTACTAATTCTCCTTATCATTGTTTTATTTATTTTAGCTTTTTTGCAGCCAAGTGTGTGACATCTTGGACTTTAAAAACGTTAGAAAATTATCTTTTATGTCTGACTTTTTCTGGTTTTGATTTTCTGATAGTTCATAAACCATGTTAGGGCACAGTGTCAGAGGATGGATTTGAATTGTGCCATCTGTTTCTCTTCGTCAATGATGTTTGTGGCATCCAAGAAATTTTCACACATGAACCAATATATTTTTGGGTCCTCATCTCCCTCGTACAAGGGTATGTGGTTAAATCCCATTTTTATTTTTATTTTAGGGGTACACGCTTTATGTGGTGTCTGTGTTACCACAATTTTCAATTGATTTGTTGAGTCCTCTATTAGGTTGTCTTGTGTCACTTTTTCCATTAGTTTATATTTTACTGGGTGGTACTCAAGGAATAAATTCCTCCTATTTACTACTTAAAGTATCTCTTCAGTTTGAGAACTTTGATCTTTATACTCGACTAGGCATCGGTTCACGACTGTAACTAGCTTCTTCTCTTGACAATAAATTTGGCAGGGGTGTCGTGTTGGTGAGATCCTTAATTTAGATGAGCATGTTGTCAGTTTCATTTCTTTATGTCTCAAAAATGAGCACATCTCATAGGTTTCCATGTTCGTTAGTTCTATACCATAATATTGCATATTGGTCATCGATATGAAGTCGTTACTGGAGGAATAGTTTTATTCGCGGGTTGGTTTCTGGCACGAGGGAAGTGCGTATCACTCATCCTGATGCTCTATAATCCATGCTTTTAGTTTTTTCTTCTGGTTGATAGGAATTCAATCTAGTCTCTATCAACTCTTTGTCTCTAGTTCTTTCGGGGGTTGTCACAGCTAATGTTATTGTAATATGTGACAGGTTATTGGCATAGGTTGTTGGTACAGGTATTGCTATAGGTTGTTGGTACACGATCTTGGTATAGGTTTCTTGGTACAAGTTGTTACAGGTTGACAGTGACAGAGTGATAGTGATAGTGTTTGATTCGGTGACAATGATAGGTTGTCTACATTTGGCACTTATATTTCAGGGCAGAAGGATGGGGCAAGGATAAGTGGTTGTAGCCACCTTCTGGTTGGAGCCAGAGAACCAGGGAGTTGGAGCTTCCTTCAGGTTGGAGCCTCCTTCTAGTTGGAGCCAAAGAGTTGGGTTGTTGTAGCCATCTTCAAGTTAGAGCCTGAGAATTAGGGGGTTGGAGCCAAAGAATTGGGTGGTTGTAGCCACCTTCTCGTTGGAGTCAAAGAACACAGGGGGTTGGACCCAGTGACATACCATTGAAATAACAATATTTGGTCGATTGTTGTTGCAATTTGACTCAAGAGATCTTTGAATCTTTTATCATATTCCCTTACTGATTTGTTTGGTCACTGTTTTATTTATTTTAGCTTTTTTGCAGCGAAGTGTGTGAAATATTGGACTTTAAAAATGTTAGAAAACTATCTTTTATGTCTGACTTTTTCCGGTTTTGATTTTCTAATAGTTCATAAACCATGTTAGGGAATGGTGTTATAGGGTGGCTCTGAATTGTGCCATCTGTTTTTCTTCATCAGTGATGTTTGTGGTGTCCAAGAAATTTTCACTCATGAACCAATTTCTTTTTGGGTCTTCATCTCCCTCGTACATGGGTATGTGGTTAAATCCCATTTTTATTTTATTTTTAGGGGTACGCACTTTATGTGGTGTCTATGTTACCACAATTTCCAACTGATATGTCAAGTCCTCGATTAGGTTGTCTTGTGTCACTTTTTATATTGGTTGACATTTTACTGGGTGGTACTCGGGGAATAAATTCCTCCTAGTGACTATCGAAAGTATCTCTTCGGTTTGAGAAATTTTATCTTTATACTCGACTAGGTGTCAATTCACGACTGTAACTAACTTATTCTCTTGACAATAAATTTGGCAGGGGTTTCATGTTGGTGAGATCCTTAATTTAGATGAGAATGTTGTCAGTTTCATTTCTTTTTGTCTCAACATTGAGCACATGTCACAGGTTTCCATTATCGTTAGTTTTGTACCATAATCTTTCATATTGGTCATCGATATGCAATCGTTACTGGAGGAATTATTTTATTCACGGGCTGGTTTTTGGTGCAAGGGAAGTGTGTATCACTCATCCTGATTCTCTATAATCCATTCTTTCAAGTTTGTCTTCTAGTTGATAGGAATTCAATCTAGTCTCTATCAACTCTACATTTCTATTTCTTTCGGGGGTCGTCACAACTAATGTTATTTCCAAATCTGGTCGATTCACTTTAGACTCAGTCTTCTGACATGCTATATCAGGCTGACCCTCCCTGAGCATTTTTCTATTCAACTTCTAATTGTTCCACAAGTTACAAAGTTCTTCCATTTTCTTTTTCCTTTTGTCCCACTCCAATCTCTGGATGTTAGCGGATTTATTGTGTGCTTTATTTCCTATTGAAAACATTTATTCTTCAGTAATCAAAACTTCTAGTATGATTTCCTTGTGGCATCTCATAGATTAGACCGACCCCCCATCGTTGCCCCAAATTACTCGAGGTTGGTAATACTGGCCATGTTCATTTATTTAGAAAATAATCCTAGGCTTGTCTTGTATCTTTGCACTTTGTGTCCATAAATCCTTCCCACTCTTCGTCCCTCTCTTGATAGTTATTATTTGGTAATGATGTGCCTAGTCGAGGTCGATATTCAACAATGTCACTGACTCTCGTTTCGAGGAGGAATTTATGAAGCATTATCAGGACAATACACAAGAATCCTTCCTGCAAGTCAGTATAAAATGTTTCTTTGATTCTATCAAGAAATGTTTGATATTTGATGGATTGCTCTAAGATATATTCTTTGACAACTCACTCAAATCAATTGTGCAAATTCATTCTTCCTTCATTTGTAATCTTAAGGCCTAGCTTCTTGTCAGCTGTCAAATTACGCATTACCTAGCTTGTTGATGTACCAAAATAGCACTTCAAAGATGTCTTCTAAAAATATTTAGTGGGTTTCTAAAATGAATCTTACTCTTGCTTCGGCGAGTGAGAGATTGTTTCTTCTGGGGTAATTTTTAACGTAATTCTTAGTCTCGCGCTCCCACCATTCACATATGTCTTGTAGGTTTAACATCTATGTATACTCCTGCATTCCCAAGTTGAGAACTACCGGAAATGGAATCAATGTTTTAATCTAGGGGAATGTAGGTAGAGTTACCAGTGGTCCTTACATAAGCAACACATAATATACATGCATATAGATATAGATAAAGACATGAAGAAGTAATGAGAGCCCAAAGATATGTATTTATTAAATAATGTACCAATACAGTACAATGTATACAATCTTTCCCATAGAGCTATCAGAGTCTCTATGTGCTTGTCTATTTATACTACTATATATCTAGTTATCAGGAAGTTGTAACTACTTAACTTCCTGGTTTAGTCGATTATCAGATACTTCAACCGAGTTACATTTCCAACTATGTTAGTCGATCGACTATTTATTAGTGGACTGATTATTTCTTAGTGGACCGACTATTTCTTAGTCAACCAACTATTTCTTAGTAGACTGGTGGGCCTAGTCGACAGAGTCCACTAGCCCCTACAATAGTGCCCATCATGAGTTCTAAAAGTTGTGTTGGGAACATCATTATTGGGATGATCTAGTGGTCTATATTCCTCATCATTTATTATCAATCTGGGTAGGTAAAATTATGAGACACAGGTGCAATATGTGCAAAACAAGTCTTGAAATTGCCTATGAACTCCTACTAAAATCAAAGCAGTAAAATAGCAAACTCATAAACAAAATTTAACCTTCTCATTGAACTAGCTCGGACTTGACTATTAGATAGTAGGGACTCATATTACAATTTGATCACCACTCTTCAAGGTGTGCCTACTTGCAAATGCACTTTGTTTATCCAAGTAAACCTTTGTGATCAAAGACAATGTTTCTGGTTACAAATTTTGAATAATAAGAAAATGTGCAAGACAGGAAAACTACGAACTTAACCAACTCTGAGTATATTTCATGAAAATTGTTTGTATGGCATGGAAGATGAAATCTTATTCAATCAAATTGAGTACTTTGAACATCTAGATATGGAACAATTATTCACCATACACATAGTGATTAACATCTATTAAAAATGTGAGCTAATGAACTATAACAACAAAATAAATGACATGAAATTAAATGGCATAAAATGAAATGATGAGAAACAGTAAATATATCCACGGAACCTAAAAATAATAATTTTATAGAGTATATCAGATAGAGGGGGTCCTTCCTCTTCCAACATACTCCATGAGGGAATCACAGAGCTCTGAGTGAGTTTACAACAACATAATCTTCATTAATTCAACATCCAATCATCTGTTACAAAGAAGTATTCATCTCGTGTGTTGAGAATCATCTTACAAACAAATCATACTCATCTTTTTCTACAATGAAACACTACATAACTCCATCTAACACTACATAATCATCTGCAGCTAATCTCTTCTCATGCATTTATACAAAGAGGAATAGGAATGGATTGAGACCAATCTCCCCAAAATCTTATCTGACAAGCCATGAATGACGTACACGTTTTATCTCTTTTGTTTTTAGTGGATATTTTGTTAAAGAGTTATCTCAAATCTGGTTACAACCATTAAAAATGGATTGATTTGATTTTCTTGTTGGCTAGACGCTTTGTTTGGTGTGTGACTTGATAATCAATTGTTACATGAAAATCTTGGAAAACCCGTATTAGAAATATTCCCATATCTCTCTCATTATTCCTTTTCTGCGAAATCTTACTAGATGTCACCTAAATTGGCACCTTCTAGAAAAAATCCATGTTCTGGATTTTCAAGATTTGTCATTATATGCTCTCAAATGATCCTGCAAAACTTCCTTCGTTAACCTATGATTTCTGTGTATTTCCTATAATAATTGTCACTCTATTTTCCTGTAATAACTATCTGTCAATTTTCCTACAATAATTGTCTACTGATTTTGACTAGCGTTGATAATCGGTATGTTGAGTGCCATGGGAAAGGTAAGATAGGTAAATCACCATCTCCTAACATAAATGAAAAAACCTCCAAGTGGAAAATCTGAATTTGATGGATCATAACCATGTCAACCTATAATTCATGTAATAACTCATGAAATGGAGTTAATTCCTGTAATCACTGGATTATAGGTAATTGTTTGCAAAAATAGATTTAATTATTATTTACAAGAAAAGCTAAGAGTTTTCTTCCAAAACACAACTTATTACCTTGTTTGTGCATATTATTCCATTAAGTAGATGAAAATAGGAAAAAATAGAGGCTTTTAAGGTAAAAATGGAGGTGAATGGGTATGATGAAAAGATCAAAATTGGCACCCAACAATCATATTTTCTTAATTTGATTTGGCGGTATCCTGATTTAAGATCTATCTTTGTAAAATAATCCACTCAATGAAGCTCATCTAATAGCTTATAAATATTTGGAATAGGGAATTTATCCTTCATTGTGATTTTGTTTATTGGCTGAATCTTCACTTGAGACATTCAACAACAGTGAATTTGCAAGAAAGATTTGAATCGTACTCCTTTCCCTTCTCTCAAGTTTCTCCCATTCCTCCCTCAACATACCTATTAGAATGGTACATGGACAAAACAATGCCCATTTTTCTCTATATACAAGGAGATCATCAATTTTAATATTCCAAAGATCAAAATTATGTGCATTGAATTTTTCAATCTCTATCCTCAAACTGCTTGCCATTCTTTCAAGAAAAAATTTAAAGATCTCTGACTTACAACTCTCACTAGACCTAGGGTTTAGCTCAGATCCATTATCTATGGAACCTTACTCTAATACAAATTATACATAACAATACATATTATCTATGATACCACATGTTAGGAAATAGACATCCACACTAAAAATAATAGGAAAGAGAAGACATATTTAAACAAGAAAGTAAATAACAAACACAATACACAAAGATTTTACCCTATAAACCCAACCAAGAAAACCAACAATCCTTGAGCATATTTTTCTCTTGTTGTCTTATTCATTCAAAATAAAGAGTTACATGACTAACCTTTGTCTACACCTATGACACAATCACCATCATACTCTCTTTATTTACACAAGAACAACCCTACAACTGATTTGTCTTACATCTACCTGACCAACAACCTGTAAATATTGATCTAATTATTGATTAATACAATAAAATTACAACATGCCTTATTTATAGGCTTTATAGTATGCAAAAACCTAAATCATAGTGCCCAAATATGGTAACATCTCCAAGCAGATGATTGGCTACAAATTCTATGAATCTCAAGATTCAGTTATAGTCTACTTCATTCAGTTTACTAGTCGACTTCCATTCAGTATTTAGTTGGTTTCCACTCGAACTCTTAACAACCTATTGTCACCTAACCTTTTGAATTTCCCATCGATCATATCGAATTTGACTCCTCGGTTGATCACTTCAACCTTAGACTTAAGCATCAATTCAAATTAACTTGTCAGTCAATCCTTCGCCTAGTCGATCCACCTCAACTAGATAGTCGGATGATTTCTCTATCACTACAAATAATATAACAAACCAACACACCTCAACTATATTGTATATCCAGTGACAAATTTTCAAGTTTTGGTTGCTAATGGAGGGAGTATTGATTGTGTGGGAAAATGTCACAACATTAAAATAAGTGTGGGAGCATATAATTTGGAAAGCCCAATGTCTTCCATTCCCATTGGAGGTGTAGATGTTGTTCTAGGGATTCGATGGTTGAAAAAATTGGGTACACTTTCTACAAACTATAACAAATTATTCATGAGAATTGAATTTGAAGGAATTCAATATGAACTGAAAATGTTAAAATATGGACCTTCTCAAGTCATCAGCTCCATAGAATGGAAAAGCTCATAAAACAGGGTAGCAAGGGAGTTGTGGTTAAACTTTTTTCTATGGAAGTTAAGAATGAATATGAAAACATTCCAAAGGAATTAAGATGCACCTTGGAAAAGCACTATAGGGTATTCCAAGACATTCCTAAAGGTCTACCTCCATCTAGAGATCATGAACATCAAATTGAACTAATATGGAGAAGCAATCCTCCTAATAAATGGCCTTATTGATATCCTCATTACCAAAAGGGGAAGATTGATAAAATAGTACAAGACATGTTGGATTCAGGTATATTCAACCAAGTGATAGTAAATGATCCGATGAGAATCATTTTAATAGGAGAATGACTACTCTGGATAAAGGAGCAATCTATATTTGGCATCGACCAATACACAGTCAGATCAAGATGTTTGGTTGATGGACTCAAAAGCATCCTTTCGCATGACACCTCACAAAGTTCTATGAAAATGTGAGATATGAAGGGGGAACTATGTTCTTGGGGGACGACTTGAAAACCAAAATTGTTGGATAGGGAAGAGTATGACTGATATTGGAGGATGGTATGAGTAGAACCCTTCCAGGTGTGCTACATATTTCTGGTTTGGAAAGAAACTTGATATTTGTTTGGAAGATGAGTCATGTAGGAGTGCACACTCTATTTCAGAAGGATACGTTCAAAATTGTAATACCCCTAGGCCGAACCCAAATTGTAAATGTAAATATGATTTATAGGTTGGTGATTCGAGATATTTTGGGGCCAGGGTGCCTTTGTATATATTGGGTCGTAGAGCCTAGATGCTAAAAGGCCAGTGAGCTTATCATTGTAATATGTAATCACACTTGATTATAGTAATAGAATACATAATTGTTGTAGACCAAATCAGATGAAAGAGTATGGGGGGATAGGACTCCACAAGAGGGAAATGGGGCTAAGGGATTGAGAGGAAAAGGAGCTAAGTCAAGGGGGCTTAATCCAAGGGAATAAATAAATATTATTCCTAAAGTCAAATTTCATGTGATATATTTTATCCTAAGTCCCTAATGGTTGGGAATGTATCACCAAGTGGGTTCAAAGGTAGTACATAAGGTGACAAGTGTCAATTTAATATCATGCAAATATATTGTTGGGAATTAATGTAATTCCATCATTCCTTGCCATCATTCATCAACCATTTCCATCCATCACTCGTACCTTTGCTGGAGTGTAAGATGAATTTGGTTACCCTGTAAATCCTTGGTGGTTTGGGTTGAAGAAGCAGGTTGTCGAGAATGTGGAGCAATCTCTTTGAGTGAGAGAACTTTGGGATATAATTCCATGTGTGATAGGCTAGTGGATATTGATATCTTTAGGAAACTTTGTGTTCTAGGTTCCATAGATATCTGAGACTTTCTATTCAGTCTGTTGTTGAGTCCCTAGAAGGGAAGTGGGATAGCCAAATAACTTTTTAGCAGAGAAGGGGTACACTTATTGGGGTGGGACAAGCTGTGAAGAATGAGAGGCTATGAGTTGGGAAGTGTTGTTGGAGTTGGCACATGATCTTGTCTTTTTTGAGTTGTTGTCAGACCTTAGTTTAGATTTAGAGCCTTTTCCCTAGTGGAGTAATAGCCCCAGCTAGGGGGTAACTTGTTTTTGAGAGTATATGAAAAGCATAGTCTATGGATAGGAGGAACATTTGAGGTATACATGCAGTTAGTGATTTACAACAAAATATAAGTGCTCTTCATATGTGCTTATGTGCCAATTACTATGTGTATGTTTATGTTAATTTTGTATTCTTTAATTGTACATATTTATGTATGTATAAAATATTGTTAGGACTACATAATTGTATTCATATTCAAGGCATATTGATAATTAAAAGGTTATCAAAGGAAAGAATTTTTGTGTGGCATGGCCCAACTTGGAGTTGGGGAAGTTACATTGTGGTATCAGAGCCACATGATCAATATTGAGCCTACATGGGGCCATATGACAACATGCAGAAGCTTAATTGTAGAAATTAGAGTTCATAGGATGTCTGCAAAGTGTTTGACATTATCTCCTAAGCTGTATGTTGAGGAATTTGAAGGAATTGATCCCAAGGATTAAAAATCCCCAATTATGATCTAATTCTAAGGTTTTTTGGGCCTATAATTGTTTAAATTTTGGAGTTACAGTGAATCCATGTCGAAAATGGGTAAAAATCCCCAATATGTGAGCGAATTCGAGTGGAATTGGTGCCCATAAATGTTAATCAATCATGCATGGAGTTAATCGGTTGGTTTCATGGCCCAAAATTGGCCACAATAATCTTAATTTCATATTTCCATGGTGATTGGGGCAGAAATTTGCAAATTATGCAATTATGGAAAAATTCAAATTTTGGGAAAATTGGGGTATTTTTTCATACATGATGTCAGCATGATGTGGCAATGAAGTGACAGTGATGTGGATTGTAGATTTTAACCTTGTTAAATATTTTACTGCAAATAGATTTTCAATAAAAGAACAAAAAAGATACAATGGAAAATACACACATTACACAAATATTTTTCCCCTGGAAACCCAAACCGAGAAAACCCACATATTCTATATTCATTCATAGTGATACATTGTTTACAATACAATATACATATAGGATCCAGCGGCATCCAAAACCCTAACCCAGTGACCTGGATTAGTCAATAACCCTAATTCCTTAACCAAAAATAGAAAACCATCGGCAAAAACCATGTGCCAAAAAACTACCCAAAAATGGACATGGAAATCAAGGCGACACAAAAAATGAGGTAAAAATTCAACACGTTTCCTAAGGCAAAAACAATTCTCAGGGGCATTTCCCCTCAACCCCTTTGCATGCCCAACACAATGTAGCAGACACTAGATCTAGTCGTGCAAAGAATATAACACATGCACATCATTCTTCCACTTGTTGTTTTCTTTGCATACAAAGGGTTACAAGGTTACATAGTCAACAATCCAAGGAAGCAATGCCCATGGATCCTCTACACCAAGAGAACTTTTTAGTGCTCACAGATTTTGTTAATGAATCTGCAACATTCTTCAAATTTTCCACCTTCATCAACAACACTTTCTTTTCTTCAACCATGTCTCTCATTAACTGATATTGAATATCAATATGCTTTGTCTTTGAATGATAAGCCATGTTCTTCGCCAAAAAAATTGCACTATGACTGTCATAATATATCCTTACAAATTGTTGTACCAAACCAATACCTGAACACAATCTTTGTAACCATATTGCTTCCTTACTTGCATGAGTGGTTTCCATGTATTCAACTTTTGTATTTGAAAGTGCCACTACAGCGTGTCTTTTTCTCATCCAACTGATTGCTCCTCCAAACAGGTTAAACACATAGCTCCTTGTAGATCTCTTATGATCCATATCTCCATCTCAGTCTACATCCACAAATCCATGTATGTCCAACACTCTTTCCAATCCTGGTCTTCCTTGGTAGAAAAATCCATAGCTAGTAGTGCCACGCAAATACCTGAAAACCCTTTTTACGGTTGTCCAATGCTCCTTCCATGGTTTTGAAATATACCTGTTCAAAACTCCTACTGCATGTGCATTTTCCAGTCTAGTACAGACCATTGCATACATCAAACTGCCAACTGCACTCGCATATGAAACATGAAACATTTCCTCATCCTTTTCCTGTATCTTGGGAAACTGATCTGCAGATAACTTTACACCAACAAGAATAGGGACATTGATCAATTTACATTCCTGCATATTAAACCTCTGCAATATTGTCTCAACATATTTTCTCTGATTTAACCAGTGTTTCCTCTTTTTCTGATATCTTTTAATTTCCATACCCAAAATGAAATTTGAAGCACTGAGATTCTTCATGTCAAATTTAGAGGACAACTAATTTTTCACATCCTGGATAATCTCCTTGTTGTTTCCTATCAACAACATGTCATCCACATACAAGACCAAATAAATCAAATGATCACCA
>JZKD02S0940117.1:137834-149154 GCA_000966675.3 Picea glauca | reverse complement strand
TGCAATTTTGTATGTTTCTTCTTGAATTAAAGGTTATTTTGATAAAACCTAGGAGGAGTATAAGGGAATACACCCTCCATCAAGGAAATTTCTGCTATTTTTATTGAAAAGGATTAAGGATTGCTACAAAGAGTAAGAGGGTTTACACCCTTGTAGAAAAACCTTTCTAGGGTTTATCTTCTCTAGGAAGTAAGAGGGTTTACACCCCTAGAAGATCATCAAACCCTAGTTTAACTTGGTTGTGGTCAAGAAAGAGACTCCATTAACCCAATAGATAAGGCACTAATTGCATTGGAGATTGAATAATGTTGCATTGGTAAACATGAAATTTAAGAGATTGAGTTGTTCAAGTTTGGATTTAAATTCTACATGCTATGGGCTATCTTTCCCCCCAAGGGCGTCTTGATTTGCTAATTGATTGTGTTGCTGCAACAAACATTAATCTAAAACCATTAGGGATGAAAAAAACTCACTCTTTCATACTCTTTTCCAACTTTTCTACCACTAAAATTTACTTGTAAGTTGTGATATTTGTTCTAGTGGTAATACATTATTGATCAAGGGTGGTTTACTTGCTAATTTCAATGGCTAGAACTTGTTACTATAGGAAAAAAATTCTACAACCATTGGGATGCCATAAATATTTGATGATAACACTGACTAACAACCCTCATTTGTCATCAAATTCTTGGTCTAAACATCGGAACATTGTTTACTAGTTGCAAGCTTTATTTCCAATATCACATACTTGATTTTGATGGTTTAATTTTCATTTTTTATAACTTTTTCATTGCTGATATATATTTCTTTACCTATGCAATTTTGGGACAACAAAGTTTCTTTTTGATTCCCCACTTGTCTTTAGTCTTATATCATCATATTTGGTCTTTTTTTGGTTTTTATAATAATGTTTTGTAGGTATAGAACCTTGACAACTCCAAACACTCTCTCCTCAAGCCTCAAGTTCACCTTTGACCATGATCTATAGGGATGTTCTTCTAGCTCCTTGATTCTCCCCTTGTAATCCCCCTAGGGTCACCTAGGAAGCCTCCCTTGTGTTGGAATTTTCCTTCAATAAAATGAGGGGGATATCTATTGAGGTGATAGTGATAGGTGTCCCCATGTGTTTCACACATTTGTTCCTTGGGTTTTGAGTTTTCCAAACTACAAACTGTACGATAACAATCCTCACCAAAATACCCACACTCTTTTCAAATAAAAATACATCTATAAAATCACTGCTACTAACAACCCTCCTCCTAATATTGGTACGATTCAACAACTTATCCTCCATAGATTTTTGTCTCTACATGTTTTCCCTAGCCCAACCCCCACACACCTAGGATCACCACAACCTCTTTATGTTCACCATCATCACACCACCCTCACTATTATTCCATAGTACTTGTCCCTATGTTTACAACCCTTCCTCCACCCTATCACACCCCTATATACTATATACAAGTCCCCTACACCCCAACCATCTCCTTAGGCTCTTATTTGCACTCCCCTCCAGCCTATTTCTTTTTTTACACTACTACTTTCAACTAGGATCAAACAAATCAAAACCCCATAGTAGCAACACGATCCAATAACACACAATATCTCTTTCCACTCACACTTTCTTCAAGTAGCCATAACTCCCTTACACGACAATGTGAATTTTATTTTCCATACTAGAAACTATTAACACATAGTATCAATTCTAGTTCTCAGGTATCACATAAGTTTCTCAATAGCACCAATACCCTCTCTTGTGGGAACAATCACTAATAATCCCTCTAGGCCCATACAAATTAAACACACATCAATGGGACTCACAACCACTACAATGTGTTGTAGTCAACCACTTACTCTCCATTAATACAACCATTGATTTCTTCCACCACAATAGTATATATTAATTCAATGCCCTCCTTCTAGAAAGTATCCAACAAGGTTATCCTTAGTTCTCTCCAATGTCAAGCCTCACTCTTTTAATTTATAGGTTCACCACCATCAAACCAAGATTACACTTATTCACTCATGAGCCTAGGATATATCATTTAGTTAGTCTTCTCTTAACCTTAGTTTGCCACGAGATAGTGTCTACTTGCAGCATGATGAAGGGAACCATAGTGAGCATCACTCACCTTATGAGATGTACATCATTATCACTTCATTCACCTTAGCTCACCCCACATTGACTCTCACTAGGACATGTAGTATTTCCACTATCCTAAGTAAGAGATACCAAGATTCCTTGCATCAAAGATATATGTTTTGGGTATATTGAATTTCAAAGAAAGCCAAAATATTAGATATATTTCCCCAAATATTGTATTTGGCCTTCAGAATCATGCTTATAGAGTTCTTTTAATCACTAATGCGATTTGCAATATGTACTTGACCATGATTTTAAGTATGAACATCTTGGATTGATTCAATTTTTTTTTAATCCCCTTGTTCAACCAAGCTTCAATGTTAGTAACCTATGATGTGTTCTTAACTATCAACATAATTACTTCATAGATGCATTAATTGGTGGTTTGGAGCACCTCTTAATAATGATCCTATTTGATCATATATAGTTCCCTGATATGCAGTGAACTTTACTGACCCTCATATTAAATATCTCCTCCTAGCTTATATTCAAATTTTGAACTTTAATATGTCTGACCAATCCCATGTTGTCCAATTACATACTATCATCTATCTTAGGTTTGTTACAACCACTATGATTTCTCTTCACCCTCAACTAAGTGAGAGAGAACTTCATGAAAACATGGTGGTAGGTCTTGGAAAAACTACACCAATTATTCTTGATTTTACAAAATTGACATACTCTAAATAATGGCATTTTTCTAGACTTGTAAAACCAATAATTCCAAGAAGACTATTGATAAATCAAAAGACCAAAGGAAATATGATCAAACTATATAAATTATATAAGTCTAGTTATATGAGAAAAATTGAAGAAAGTACTTCCATAAATAAATTTCAATTTCCCCGTCTTCCTAGTATTGACCTCTCCAAAACTATTGTTGTTGCCAATCCCAACAAAGCCTTGTGTAATAATGAAAGTCATAAGGACTATAAATATTGTGACAATATTAGAAATAAGTTGAAGAATAACTAAGAGGATGATGTTCTAGTATATCCTATGAAATCCATAAGGTTACCGTGAGAAGGTTCTACCTCACCAATCATGTAAGAAAAGAATAAATCTTCATGCTATTATTTTAGACCAACTACAAATGATAATAGGATTTCTTACCTCAATTTTGTTAAATCTTCATGCTATTATTTTAGAAAAACTACAAACGATAATAGGATTTCTTACCTCAATTTTGTTAAATTTAGGAAAGATGATGAGACAATAACTTTTGAAAAATAGTTGTTGAACTATAGCAATCTTTGAACAATCTATAATGATAATAATCTAGATGATATAGCGAGAGAAATATTAAGTTTAAAAGAGTCAAATGAAAAATTGATGGAGTCTATCTCTGCCTTAGATGGAAAAGTAGAATTCCTTCACTCTAGAGAAATTAACTAAGAAAAATAGAAAATTAGAAGATTGTGCATCAATATGGTTAGGATTAAAAGAAGTCATGGAACATACCTTAACTGTTGTAAGTAAGTCCCTATAAGAGTTTCCTTTGCTTGTCTTCAATCTTGCTATTCATCGTCCTAATAGAGCCTTAATTTCTAAAGATTCATCTTCCTCTAATGAAAAGGAAAAAGAGAAATATTTAGAGCACAAAAGTCTAGCCATAGATACCCTAGACACTTTTTCCTTTAGTAACCCCAAAGAACATAAGGTCAAAGTTTTTCTTTAAGGTGTTATAGAAATATTAAAAAGAATAATTGGAGAAATGAAATAGGTATAGGAATAGAAATAATTATTTAAATTGAATTTTATAAAAAGAGAAAGGGACACATAAAATTTATGCATGATCATAAAAGCAGTCATTCGATAACACAACAAGAAACAATAACATATCCCACTCTTTCTCCTTATTTGAAACTAGGTCTATTTTATATTACAAATGGTTGTCATAGAAAGGACCTCCTCTAACAAATTATCCTTGTACTCCATGGACACAAATGGTGTCATGGGGGCTAAGTTTCCACACGAGAAGGGGTTCAAGGGGTGAATTATTCATGTGTATTAATCACAAGCCACTTTTCTAAAATCATTATTTTGTACGAACTTTCTATTTTCCTTTTGTGTGTATCAAAGCCCTAATCATTGAATACATGTAATAGGGTTGGTATCAAAAGTCACCTTACATAGTTATTGAGAGCATGGGCTTGAATACAATCAACGTTGGGGAATGTGAAAGTCAACATGCATGGGTAAAAGGAAATTTGAAAGAGTATTGTAGATAGCTTTTACAGGTAGGTTTTGGGACACCAAGAGTGTGTTGAGTGCTAGAGATTCGAGAGAGCCATAGTGGGTTTTGTGGGAATCTTAATGGAGATATATTTGCATGAAGAAGCAGATTGATAGGCCTGTAGAGTGAGATTTATGTGTAAGAAATCACCCTAGAGAGGAGAGCTTGATGTTGTGATTTTTTCTTATTGCAACTAGTATTCCTAGAGTCCCCACAAAGAGATATTTCCTAGCCAACTTTTGTTGGAGCCCTAGAGGGACGTGGGATAGCCTAATGGATTGTGATAGAGAATGGGATCTCATTTCTTGGGTTAGGTAGTTTGAGGGGAAAGAGAGCTGGGGGATTGAGATGGTTGTACAAATCTACCTTGTTGTGGGTTAATTTGGGTTGTGAGTGGATAATACACACCTTTAAGAGACATATTCTCTTATGGATTCATAGTCCCATCTCCGGGGTGACTTGCTACTAAGAATTGGAGAAGCAAGTCTACGGTTGGGTGGAACGTTTGTCCTTTGTAACTGGCTTCACATTTTCTTACAAAGATAATTGTTTTATCTCCATTCTCTGTTCTTAATTTTGGGTTTTGATTGTTATGCATTATACTCTATTCTTTGAGTGAATTAATGCTATTGTGCATGCTAGATAGACTACATTCATACTTTTAAGAATTTTGTTAGAGACATTTTAAATCCTTGATGCATGCATTTAATTCAATGGGTATACAAAAATATATGGGGTTAGTAGTGGGTTTCCTACAAAATGGTATCCGTGTGATGGTTGCAACACCATTCCTACATGGGTTTGCTACAAAAGAGCATAGTTCAGTCTGTGTGTAGAGTTGGGTGAAACTTAAGTTTTTCCCAGCATGAGGAATTGGGGTCAAGAACCCAAGTTTTTTTTTATTTTTGTAGCATGATTGGTGGAGCATGGGGATCAATTTGGTGACTAATTCTCCAAACATGCCTTAGAGAGTCGAGTTTTTGGGTTTTGCGATAGTCATGATGACTGCGAGCTCAATTTCGAAAAAAAACAACTAAGTGTTGAGAAGATAAAAAAATCAACCAAGTGTTGAGATGAAAAGTTACCTCACATAGTTATTCAAAGCATGGGGTTCAATACAATCAACATTGGGAAATGTGAGAGTCAACATGCATGGGTAAAAGAAAATTTGAATAGGTATTGTAGGTAGTTTTTACAAGCAGGTTTTGGGACAACAAGAGTGTGTTGAGTGCTAGAGCTTGAAGAAAACCATAGTGTGTTTTGTGGATAGGTTGTTGGAGTTATAATTGCATGAAGAAGCAGGTTGTTAGGCCTATAAAGTGATATTTCTGTGTAAGAAATCACCATAGAGCAATGAACTTAATGCTTTGATTTTTTCCTGTTGCAATTAGCATTCTTGGAGTCCTCAACAAGAGATATTTCTTGAAGAGAAGTAGGATAGCCTCATAGACTATGTAGTAGAGAAGGGGATCTCATTCCTTAAGTTGTGCATGTTGAGGGGAAATAAAGATAGTGGATTGGGATGGTTGCAGAAAATTAATTTGATATGGGTTATTTTGGATTATGAATGTAGAACAAACACCCATAAGAGGCATCCTATTATGGATTCATAGCCCCATCTCACTGTAGTGTATAACAACACAGGAATAATCGTTGCAGGTAAAAGCGTAGCGGAGTATGACATGGAGCAATTCGATCGAGTGATGAGGGTAAACGTGAGAGGAGTGATGTTGGGCATTAAGCACGCTGCCCGCGTGATGATCTCGTGAAAGAAGGGCTACATAATATATACTGCTAGCGTTACAAGTATTGTAGGAGGATGGGTACAACAAAATGGACCTTTCTTTCTCATTAACCACCACTATGCAATTAGCCTGACTAGATTGTTCTAACCTCATCGTCGACCTTCCTTACCAACAACAATGCAAGGCTCTATATGATGCTTACCAAAATACCTACCCACACTTTGAAAAGACAATTACATCTATAAACTTAGTGTTGCTAACAACCCTCCTCCTCATCTTGGTATGGTTCAACAACTTATCCTCCATAAATGTTTGTCTCTATATGTTTTCCCTAATCCAACCCCCACACACTAGGATCACCACAACCTCTTTATGTTCATAATCATCACACCACTCTCAGTATTATTCCAGTACCTATCCCTATGCTTCCAACCCTTCCTCCACCCTATCACACCCTTATTTATTGTATCCAAGTCCCCTACACCCCAACCATCTACTTAATCCCTTCTTTTCACTCCGCTCTAACCTATTCTTTCCTTTACCCTACTTCTCTCAATTGGCATCAAACAAATTAGAACCCCACAATTGCAGCAAGATCCCATAACATGCAAAATCTCTTGGAATTCACACTTTTTTCAAGTAGCCACAACTCCCTTACACAACAATGTGCTTAATTTTATTTTCCATACCAACAACCATCAACAAACAATATTAGTTTCAATTCTCAAGCATCACATAAGTTTCTCAATAGCACCAATACCCTCTCTTTTGGGCACAATCACCAAGAATCCCTCCAGGCCCATACATCTTCAACACATATCAAGGGGACTCCCAACCACTACTACAACATGTTGTAGTCAACCTCTTACTCACCATCATGACAACCATCAAGTTCTTCCACCACAATAATATCTATTAATACAATTTCCTCCTCATAGGTAGTATCCAACAAGGTTCTGTTCAGTTCTCTCTGGTGTCAAGCCTCACTCTTTTTATTTTCAAGTTCAATACCAACACACCAAGCCTACACTTAATCACCCATGAGCCTAAGATATCTCATTTAGTTAGTCTTCCTTAATATTATCTCTCCATGGGATAGTGTTTACTTTAAGCATGATCAAAGGAACCATATTGAGCATCACACTCACATTTTAAGATGTGCATCATCATCACTTTATTCACCTTAGCTCACCCAACATTGAATCTCGTTGGGGTACATAGTCTATCCACTATACTAAGTGGGAGCTACCTAGATTCTTTACGTCAAAGATATATGATTTCGATATCTTGAATTGCAGAGAAAGCCAAAAGATTAGATATATTTCCTCAAATATTCTAGTTAGTATTTCAAATCATGCTTATAAATTTCTTTTAGTTACTAAAGAGATCTTCAATATGGAATTGATCATGATTTTAAGTATTCACATCTTGGATTAATTCAATTTGGTTTGAATCCCCTTGTTCGACCATGATTCAATGTTAGTAGCCTGTGTTGTGTTCTTGACTATCGACATAATAACTTCACATATGATTTAACTGGTGGTTTGGAGCACCTCTTAATAATGGTCCTATTTGATCATCTATAGCTCCCTTATATGAATTCAACCTTACTAACCATCATATTAAATCTATCCTCCAAGCTTATGGTCAAATTTTGGGCTTTAATATGTCTAACCAATTCCATGTTGTCCAATTGCATACTACTGTTTATCTTATGTTTGTTACAACCACTATGATTTCTCTTCACCCTCAGCTAAATGAGAGATCACGTCATGAAAGCATGGTGGTAGGCCTTGGAAACACTACACCAATTGTTCTTTATTTTATAGAACTAACATACCATAAAAATGGCTAGAACAATATGTTAGTATTTTTTCTAGACTTATACAACCAATAATTCTAAGAATATTATTGATAAATCAAAAGACTAAAGGAAATAAGTTCAGAATATACAAATCTAGTTTTCTGAGAAAACTTGAGCCCATTACTTCCATAAATAAATTTCAATTCCCCAGTATTCCTAGTATCGAGCACTCCAACTAGCTGACAATCCCAACAAAGCCTTGCGTAAAAATGGAAGTCAATGTATAGACTATAAATATTGTGATAGTATTAGAAAGAAGTTGAAGAATAAATACATGAGGATGATGTTCTAGTATATCCTATGAAATCCATGAGGTTACCATGACAAGGGTCTACCTCACCAATCATGTAAGGAAAGAATAAATCTAAATGATTATTCTTTTAGACAAAATATAGATGATAATAAGATTTCTTACCTCAATTTTGTTAAATTCAGAAAAGATGTGGAGACAATCACTTCTGAGAAATAGTTACATAACTAAAACAATCTTGAACAATCTCTAATGGATAGAAATCTAGATTATATATCTCAAGACATATTAAGTCTAAAAGAGTCAAATGAAAAATTTATGGAGTTTATCTCTACCTTAGATGGAAAAGTAGAATTGCTTCAACATAGTCCAGAGAAATTAAATACGAAAAAGGTAAAATTAGAAGATTGTACATCAATATTTTTAGGCTTAAAAGAAGTCACTGAACATGTAACATCCCCAGCCACCCAAGCTGGGCCACGTCATACAATATTAACTTATGTTGCTTTAAAACCAAACATAATGTAACATCACCTAACTTACTACTGAACAATGCTACTCCAAAAATCCACTGCACAAATTCTATACTACACACTAGTCTGCATAGTATCACTTGAAGTAACGTGCTCAACCTCAAGTTGATTCATGCCACACTAACTTTGTCATTTTAACACAACTTTAAGAAGCGAAAGTAACTCAAAACAACTGGGCACGAGTATATTGATCACAAAACACTACTGTGCGCACAACCATCTTGGCGTCACACGCTAATTCTGCTTTCCTTATGCACATTGTTTATTTCCCTGTACACACACATGAGTTCCAACCTCATGTGCACACATGCTACTTTCATGTGCACCCGACCATTCAAACATTGCCTCGAAGACACATGACCAATATCAAAGGATAACTTAACATGAAAATGTATCAATAAATTCCATACTTATGCACAATTACAAATATTGACTATCAACATCACACATACATGTGAAAACATCATTAAACAAAATAACAACAATTACTTATATACGACAATATACAAGAATCAACCCATATTACATATAGATAATTAATCAAACAATAATTGAGACAAGCACTTAAAGATGCTTATCTTTTATGAAAGTCACCAACTGCACACAAAACATAGATGTTCCTCCCAACCATAGACTATGCTTCTCATATAATTTCAACAAGAAGTCACCCCCGATATGGGGCTTAAATCCACTAGGGAAAAATGGTTCCTAATGCCATTCTAAGGTCTGATACTCTATAGAATTTCTTAGTCCAAGGTGCCACTACTGCAATAAGCCTACAATATCTCATTCTCCACGCACTTGTCACACCCAAGGAAGTGTTCCCCTTCTTTAATCAACAATCCCTTGGCTACATCACTTCCCTTCCATGGTTCCAGCTACAGGCCAGACATGAAGTATCTAAGCCTTGCATATAATTCCCCACACGCCAAGGAACAATTCCCAGAAAAAATCTCACCTAGAGAGTATGCTCACGGGCCTAACAACCTACCTCTTCAACAACAAATATCTCACCCAGAGAGACTGCTCACGGGCCTGATAACCTGCCTCTTCGAAAAAATAACTTTGAATACAAAACATAAATCCCTTACAAATTTCTCTGCAAATAAGGTAATAGTCGTATTTTCTAGATAGTCCAACCCCTTCTGCAGACGAGAAAATGAATAACCATCCCCCAAAAATACACTAAGGCTAGCAATATACATTCCATTTCTTAAACTCAACACTTTTCACCTTCAGAAGTAGCTTAATACACTTGGTGACTCGTTCCCTACCCTCGAGAATTTAGGATAAAATAATTATCCATAAATTTACACTTTTTCGGAAATTTTAATAAAATATTCCCTAAGACTTAAGTTCCCACCCTTTTCCCTTTTTCCAATGGAGTTATACTCCCATCTCTTTTTGTCTAATCTTTCTATGCACAATGATGTGATATTATTAATGAGTGTGATTACATTTACATGGATAGGCGCACTGGCGTATTTGTGTCTCAGTTGACCAACCTCATAACCACACAGGATCTCTAGCATCAATACATATACATCCATATATATACACACACATATATAAACCATCTTGATGCACACTTCAAAGCAATTCCCGTGTACTTACTCAAGTGCACGCAACACTGTAAAATGTGTGCACTTACTCAGGTGTGTGAAACACTCTGAAATTTGCGCATCATTTCCTTGATAACAATCCTAGATGCACTTACCTAGGTGCACGGAAAACCAAAACTACATGCAAAGAACTCACCATCCTATATGTACATAAATAGATTTACAATTGAAACCACGACTCACCAGTCTATATGTACAATTACAAAGGGTTCAGATCGGGGACATTACAGAACATACCCTAACGGATGTAAATTAGTCCCCGAAAGATTTTCCTTCCTTTGTCTTCATTCCTGCTATTCATGGTCCTAATAGAGCCTTAATGTCTAAATATTCATCTTCCTCTGATGAAAAGGAAAAAGAGAAATATTTAGAGAATAAAAATCTAGCCATATATGCCCTACATATTTTTTACTTTAGTAACCCTCGAGAACATAAGGTTGGAGTCTTTCTCTGAGGTGTTATAAAAAGATTAAAAATAATAATTGGAGAAATGAAAGAGGTACATGAACAAATAAAATTATTTAAATTTCGAAGGCTATAAAAAGAAAAAGAGACATGGAAAAGTTATGGATGATGATAAAAGAAGTCATTAGAGAGAATAACAAGAAACGATAACATATTTCCCTCCTCCTCTTTATTTGAAACTAGGTCTATTGTATATTACAAATGGTTGTCATAGAAAGGAACTCCTCTACAAAATAATCCTTGTACTCCATGGACACAAATGGAGTCATGGGGGATGAGTTTCCACAAGAGAGGGGGTCCATGGGTGAGAATTATTCATGTATATTAATCCCAAGTCACCTTTCTAAATTTGTTATTTGGTACGAACCTTCTATTTTCCTTTTGAGTGTATTAAATCCTTAATCACTAAATACATGTAAGAGGGTTGGTATGAAAAATCACCTTACATAGTTATTCAAAGCA
>JZKD02S0940117.1:10899-22627 GCA_000966675.3 Picea glauca | reverse complement strand
TTCCTATTAATTCAATACTGTACATGGAGGGTCTTCACAGTCTCTCTCTCTCTCTCGGCTCTGTTCTCTCCTTGCTCTTCTCCTCTACGAGAAAAATGAATGAGAATCTGAATTAATTTTACAATGATACAAGGGAGGGTGTCTATACTCCGTTTTCCCTCTCTGAAGCTAAAACTGTCTAATCTATAATCAATTCCTATCTAACAACATTAATTCTAATAAATGCTTTCATATCTACTTAATACGATACAACTGCGCTCRCTTTGAATGCCCGTCCAAACGACGGCGCAACAATCTCCAAAGCATTTCAAAATGTGCCGGTTGGCGCTGTCCAGCTGTAGGTTCTTTCTCCGTGCGCGCTGGCTCGCTTGAGGATGTGTAGATGCTCCTGCATCACTCTGCAACTGACCTCTCCACACAGCAGAAGAAAGTAGATAAGTTCGTGGAAGAATACTCGGATATCTTGTCCTCACCTACCGAGGTACCTCTGCACTGTCAGGTCAAGAACCCCATCGATTTGATCCCTGGTGCACCACTACCTAATGGGCTAGTCTATCACTGCTCTCTATTAGAGAATGAGGAGATCAATCAATATATCCAAGAATTTATCCACAAGGGGCACATTTTTCCTATCTCATCACCTTGAGGGAGCCCAATTGTGCCGGTACAAAAGAAAGATGGAACCTAACGAATTTGCATTGATTTACGGGCTCTGAATAAAATCACAATCAGAAACTAGTATCTAATTCCCTGAATCAATGACCTCCTTGATCAACTCATGGGGGGGAAATGCTTCAGTAAGATTGATCTGAAGTCTAGCTACCACTAGGTCCTGATAGAACAGATAGATGTATGGAAGATCACCTTCAAGTCAAAGGAAGGCCTTTTTGAATGGTTGGTCATGCCCTTTGGTCTGAAAAACACTCCAGCCACTTTCATGAGGATGATGGACCATATCCTATGACCATTCACCAATAATTTTGTAGTGGTGTATCTTGATGACATTCTCATTTACAACAATACTTGGGCCGAACACTTGCAACATATTCAGCAGGTTTTGCACACCCTGCGACAGCACAAGCTATACGCCAACTTGGAAAAATTCTCCTTCAGCATGGACAGGGTACATTACCTAGGCTACATCATTGATCAACATGGAATACATGTGGATCCATCCAAGATACAAGTCATCCATGACTGGCTAGCCCCAAACACACTCACTGAGCTTTGAAGCTTCTTGGGCCTTGCCAATTTCTACCGCAAGTTTGTGTTGGGATTCTCCCATATTGCATGGGCCCTTAGCTAAATAACCAGGGGTGGTGGTAAGGAAAAAATTGCATGGGGTCAGTCCCAACAACAAGTGTTCGATGATTTGAAGCAGTACTTATGCTCAGTCCCAGTACTTTCACTACCAAACCTGCAACAACCCTTTGAGATTGAGATCGATGCTTCAGACTATGTTGTGGGTGACGTTCTCATGCAGCACGGCCACCCTGTGGCCTATCATAGTGTGACACTATCAGATGATGTCCGTAAGTACCCTACTTACTACAAAGAAATGTACTCCATTATGCAAGCCTACCGCCAGTGGAGACATTACATTCTTGGGAGGGAGATAGTCATCCACATTGATCATAAGCCACTGCAGTTCATGAAGACACAAGGAAAAATGCAGAATGACCACCATCAAAAGTGGTCCACATACTTGCAACAATTCCACCTCAACATCAAGTATAAAATAGGAATCACCAACCATGTCGTTGATTGCCTCAGCAGACCACCAGTCGCGACACTCACCACAGTGCTAGACTCCTATGGGCATGAGACCTCTAGATGGCCCCAACTCTATGAGACAGACCTGGAATTCGCCACCACCTACCAAATGTTGGGTGCAAAGGAAGTTGTTGATAATTTCCATATTTAGCATGGGTTGTTGTGTCATCTAGGACATATATGTGTTCCCTCAAGTGAGCGAGGGAATCTAATATAGGAATCCCACTACAGTCAGGTGGTAGGACACTTCTTCATCGAAAAGACAGTGGTGATGCTACAAAATAATTTCTACTGTTAAAACTTTGACAGGAGGTCAATAAGTATATCAGGTTTTTCACTGCCTGCGCTATTGCCAAACCAACCACTAAGAAATAGGGCATGTACACCCCTCTTCCTACTCGTGACAGACCATGGGAATCCATCTCAATGGACTACATGTCGGGCCTCCCATCCACCAAGCGGGGAAATGACTTTTTTTTTGTGGTTGTCGATCGCTTTTCTAAGATGAAAATTCTGGTTGCTTGCAAGAAGAGCATCACAGTAGAATCCACTTCCAAGCTCTTCTTTGAACGAGTCTGGGTACATTTTGGAATCCCACAAACCATTGTCTCTGATCAGGACAATCAATTTCTCATCACATTCTCGTCAAGCCTCTGATCATTGCTGGACACCAAGCTCACCAAATCCATGGCCTTCCATCCCCAGACATATGGCCAAACCGAGGTTGTAAATCGAATGATCATGCATATCCTGCGCATGTATAATTCCAAGCACCCTCGCACATGGGATGAGAGTCTTCCCTATGTCCAGCATAGCTACAATCGAGCCCAGCATAGCTCAACCGACCAGAACCCTTTTCAGGTGGGGTTGGGATTCCAACCATTGGGTCTCATAGATGTTGCACTTCCCCTTGTGGTCACCTTGACCAACTCCTCTCCTGCTCCAACTAAGGCTGACAAAGCCACCTGGTTCATTGAGAGGATCCAACACATATGCCAATAGGTTCAGGATATCCTACAGAAGTCCAATGACAAGTACAAGCAACGCCATGATCAAGATCGGGTTCCACATAAGTTTCAGGTGGGCGACAAAGTTTGGTTGCACTTGTAGAAAGAACACCTTATAGGACCCCATCATAAGCTTCTCCCACTCCGTTATGGGTCGTACACCATCACCAAGGCTATGGGGGATAATTCTTTTGCACTTAACATTCATCCTTTCCTTGGCTTTCACCCAGTGTTCAACGTGGACCTCCTTCGGCCTTATTTCCCACCATTATTGGACACCTCAGACGTAGCAGAACAGTTGATAGTAGTAGAGCTCAACCTCGACTGCATACAACAAGTATCCATTGATCATATTTTGGACACCCAGATCAAGGGCACTTGACAATAAAGGATCTAGCTTTATCAAGTTGTCAAAGCAGGGCAGCTCCTACACCAAGGCAAGTGGCTCACCCGAGGCCAAATTCAACAGAAATTTACTCATCTGATGGGGGAACTCAACGCAATGGAGACCATTACTTCCTAAGGATGGAGGATTGATCCAGGTGGATATCGATGGCCACCCACCTTTTCTAGCTGGCTCAAAACAACTTTCTAGCAATTTTGATAATTTATTATTTTTAGCAGTTTTTCGGGTCCTGAACTTCCGGAGCCGTTTTGAGGCCCTAAACGACGTTTTTTGGGGTATGTTGCGATTGCGAAATTTCATTGTGAATTTTTGTGCAAATTTTGTTATCCTCAGATAGATATTTCCAATGGGCTATCATACGCCTAAAACTAAGATCGTATGCAAAAGTTACGACCCCAGGAAGTTGATGTACTGACTTACCCAAACAGGGCCCACATGACTTTTGGCGCTTCATCTCCCAGGGTTAGGTTTTTGGATGTTTAGGGTTTTTGAAACTCCTGTTTATTGTAAAAAGGATTTGAGAGCCTCATTGTAATCATCTTCTTGCAAATCAGTGCAACCGTCACATCTCTTCTCAAAGATAAGCCGCCACCATTCCAGCAAGCTTTTTTTCCGCTGCATTTTACATCTTCAACTTATTTCCTTATTGAATAGAAAACCATTTTTACTGTATCTCTGTTATTTTGTGTTAAGCATATGGTAGTAATCTATAGTCATTTTGTTATGCTCATAAAATCTGGATCATCTAGATAAGCATTCCATCTCTTGTTGGGTTAACATAATCTTCTTCTCTTATTGTAGTTCTATACAACTAGTTTATGTCTTTTGTAATAAAATTTTCTTTTGCAAGTTCAACATACCTTCCTCCTTCTGAAGGATCTAATGGTGAAATAACTTTGTATTCTCCTTATTCAAAGTTCATTTTTCTAATCTTTAGGTTAATAATAGATTGATTGTCAAAATCTCAATCTAGACCCAACAATGCTAGATATGGTGAAGTGTTATCTAGTATGTAAATCACCTCAAAGTATGGCATAGTGCACACACCATCTAGATCTACTGGTATACCCTTCAATATACCAATTGGTACCACTCTATGCAGATTTTCCAACTTCAACTAAATAGGTGAAAATCCCAAGGTAGGTTCTCCCATGGATTCTCTTAGCACATAAATTTGTCAAAACCTTAAGGGTTTGTGGTTGCTACCTAAGTCTATACTTTATTTGCCTCTCTTCCTTTTGCAAACCCAATCGTAAGGTTTTTTCTCTCAGCTCGTCGTTGTATGTTGTTTGTCTTCGGCTGGTTGATAGACCCGTTTTTCCTTAATAGGTTGCCTAAGAAATATTGGCCATAAACCTTCTAATTTTCCCTAAGTTCAATCACTTCTCTCGTTACCTCTATCATTAATATTTTTGTTTCCCAAGCCCTCAACCAGTCATCCAAGTAATCATTCACAGGTCACAATCATGGACAACAAACACAACACTTGAAGCGATTTGATGTGAACTCAACTTGAGTGAGCGGGAAAATATCAATTTTCAACGGAACATATCCATCAGATAGATCAGATCAATGGCCATCGAGTGATTGAGATCATGCATTTGCACCAAGTTTAACATCGAATATAGGATTGAAATCGTGAGGTTGATATTAGTCGTCAGTACCGGAGGGACGCGTAGTGCAGGATCAACGTTTCGTTGACTCACAAGATGGGGTAGTCAAAGGTTCGAGTCATGAAGACTCACGAAACCTGAAGTCACGAAATAATCTAGGTCGTTCATTTCAAAGGGATGTGTGTCATCCGATCAAAGGGATCGCAATTTTGCAACTCATATTTTTTAGCACGGAGCACATATTGAGTTCACGAAATGTGAAATTGCAACACGCCTAAGGATTAGGCTTGTGGTCTCAGCACTTGATCACATGGGAAGCAGACCCAGAAAGATGGGCCAATGCTCATCGCATAGCTGGCATTTTTTTTTGTCAAGGAAAGGATTGTTGCCATCCATTTTAAAGAAGGACCATCCACCGATCTCAAAAGTAGTTTCGTGATTTTGGGCATCGGGACGTTGGAAGTCAAAGGGAGTGAAAACTCCCGAAATGAGAAATCTCGAGATTTCACATCGGATAAGCATGGGTTTTCGGCCCACGGTAACGTGGGGAAAATAGAGGGGGTTTTGCAAGATATTAGAGTGCTCAAGTTGGTCACAGAGAAAGATCTACATGCCCTAGAGGCTCCAGAATTGACTAAAGGAATTATTAGTTTTCCTGGAGCATTCATGGGTGTCAGGCTTCGCCCTGATCCTGATGAAAGTACTTAAATAAAATTGGGAAGGTGTTTGAAACCTCATTTCACCACATAAATGGAAAGAATGGAAAGTCTGGTTGTGGAGGGTAGATTGTCAGCTGAAATTTCCCCTATCAATGGATTTTCTTGTGAATCCCATACCGATCTGATCTTGCATCTGACAGAAGAATGCAAGTGCAGCCTGACAGAAGAAGCAACAAACTCCAAGCCTTGAATGCAATGACCAGAGTGTGCTTCTAAAGGGAGGGATTTGCTTTGAGTATAAATACTCAGTTTTGATATTTTTTAATGGTTGATGGTAGAGCTAGGCTCTCGTATTGTAAATTTTTAATGAAGCTTCTGGTTTTGTGGCTATGTATTGGTTTTTGAGACTTCTTGTTTAATGAAAGTCAACTTTCTTATTCCATATTATTTTCTTTTGTTATTGAGAGGATTCATGATGACTAATTCACATGAATTGTTGTGACTGTGTTATGATGAATGTTTGATTGTAATGTTGTTATAATTCCCTTCAGTTTCTCTGAGATTTGAATCTCAATAAGATCTTGTGTTTAAGTCTTTTCTCTTTGGGCTGCTAGAAGACCCGATGTCTGCGATAGACCCCTACACCCATCTCACCGAATTATTCCTCCTATTCACCCTTACTACAACCTACTGACTGAAGTTAAACTAAGACCTCACCTACTCATGCATGCCATTCCAGTCTTCTGAGTTAAGAAAATATTTTCTTGAGACTACGCCTATTTGACCATATTATAACAATTTGTGACAAAAAAATTTGATGGGTNGGTACCACTCTATGCAGATTTTCCAACTTCAACTAAATAGGTGAAAATCCCAAGGTAGGTTCTCCCATGGATTCTCTTAGCACATAAATTTGTCAAAACCTTAAGGGTTTGTGGTTGCTACCTAAGTCTATACTTTATTTGCCTCTCTTCCTTTTGCAAACCCAATCGTAAGGTTTTTTCTCTCAGCTCGTCGTTGTATGTTGTTTGTCTTCGGCTGGTTGATAGACCCGTTTTTCCTTAATAGGTTGCCTAAGAAATATTGGCCATAAACCTTCTAATTTTCCCTAAGTTCAATCACTTCTCTCGTTACCTCTATCATTAATATTTTTGTTTCCCAAGCCCTCAACCAGTCATCCAAGTAATCATTCACAGGTCACAATCATGGACAACAAACACAACACTTGAAGCGATTTGATGTGAACTCAACTTGAGTGAGCGGGAAAATATCAATTTTCAACGGAACATATCCATCAGATAGATCAGATCAATGGCCATCGAGTGATTGAGATCATGCATTTGCACCAAGTTTAACATCGAATATAGGATTGAAATCGTGAGGTTGATATTAGTCATCAGTACCAGAGGGACGCGTAGTGCAGGATCAACGTTTCGTTGACTCACAAGATGGGGTAGTCAAAGGTTCGAGTCATGAAGACTCACGAAACCTAAAGTCACGAAATAATCTAGGTCGTTCATTTCAAAGGGATGTGTGTCATCCGATCAAAGGGATCGCAATTTTGCAACTCATATTTTTTAGCACAGAGCACATATTGAGTTCACGAAATGCGAAATTGCAACACGCCTAAGGATTAGGCTTGTGGTCTCAGCACTTGATCACATGGGAAGCAGACCCAGAAAGATGGGCCAATGCTCATCGCATAACTGGCATTTTCTTTTGTCAAGGAAAGGATTGTGGCCATCCATTTTAAAGAAGGACCATCCACCGATCTCAAAAGTAGTTTTGTGATTTTGGGCATCAGGACGTTGGAAGTCAAAGGGAGTGAAAACTCCCGAAATGAGAAATCCCGAGATTTCACATCGGATAAGCATGAGTTTTCGGCCCACGGTAACGTGGGGAAAATAAAGGGGGTTTTGCAAGATATTAGAGTGCTCAAGTTGGTCACAGAGAAATATCTACATGCCCTAGAGGCTCCAGAATTGACTAAAGGAATTATTAGTTTTCCTGGAGCATTCATGGGTGTCAGGCTTCGCCCTGATCCTGATGAAAGTACTTAAATAAAATTGGGAAGGTGTTTGAAACCTCATTTCACCACATAAATGGAAAGAATGGAAAGTCTGGTTGTGGAGGGTAGATTGTCAGCTGAAATTTCCCCTATCAATGGATTTTCTTGTGAATCCCATACCGATCTGATCTTGCATCTGACAGAAGAATGCAAGTGCAGCCTGACAGAAGAAGCAACAAACTCCAAGCCTTGAATGCAATGACCAGAGTGTGCTTCTAAAGGGAGGGATTTGCTTTGAGTATAAATACTCAGTTTTGATATTTTTTAATGGTTGATGGTAGAGCTAGGCTCTCGTATTGTAAATTTTTAATGAAGCTTCTGGTTTTGTGGCTATGTATTGGTTTTTGAGACTTCTTGTTTAATGAAAGTCAACTTTCTTATTCCATATTATTTTCTTTTGTTATTGAGAGGATTCATGATGACTAATTCACATGAATTGTTGTGACTGTGTTATGATGAATGTTTGATTGTAATGTTGTTATAATTCCCTTCAGTTTCTCTGAGATTTGAATCTCAATAAGATCTTGTGTTTAAGTCTTTTCTCTTTGGGCTGCTAGAAGACCCGATGTCTGCGATAGACCCCTACACCCATCTCACCGAATTATTCCTCCTATTCACCCTTACTACAACCTACTGACTGAAGTTAAACTAAGACCTCACCTACTCATGCATGCCATTCCAGTCTTCTGAGTTAAGAAAATATTTTCTTGAGACTACGCCTATTTGACCATATTATAACAATTTGTGACAAAAAAATTTGATGGGTTTCAGGCTTACCTCTGTTGCAATCCAAAGGTGAATTTTGGTGATAACATTTATGGAATCATTGTCGGGGACGAAATTGAATATTTTCCCTGGGATTGAATGACAAATATTACTAGTTTTGTAGGTGCATCGGAAATTAGTACATCAAATATTGCAATTGTGCACCTGACGAATCCACTGTGGTGACTCCATTAAGGTGACTCCATTGTTTTAGATGTGGTTACTAGAGGCAGACACACGAGGTCTACTCCACATCCTCCTTTGGCAACACCTGAAGCTGACCCAGAGAAAATTATCAGAAAGGGAAAGGCCCTTCATGAAGGTACTTCTATTGTTGAACCAAGTATTTCTGATGATTTTCATTATCCTACAGGAACTCCAATTTCTTCTTTTCATCCTTCTGTTATACCTTCTATTGGAGTTTCCCAAACTTTGAATTTTGGGAGTGTTCATGTTGATTTTTACCCTCCTGGTCTGGGATTGGAGGGAGAAAGCCTTGTCACTCCTCTCTCTCCTGAAATTATACTGTGGTTTAGGCCCAATGCTTCAGAATATTTTCCTACCCTAGGATTTACCACTCCTACTCCCGTTAGAGTTATTGATTTCACAGAAAGGGAAACCTCTATTTCCCCAAGCTCGGTAGTATTTTATTCAAATCCTCTATTTTTTCCTTTTCCTCTAGGAAGCTCTTTTCTAGTCTCCCCTATTCAAACCCCTTCCCCTCCTAGTTCTCCTTTGTCTACCATCCCTATGGAAGGTGTTAATCCCCCTAGAAACAGAATGGATGCCATAGTGGTTGCAAGATATGCCCCTCTACTCTTACCTCAACCCATGAATGCTCTCTCTGTTGGAGATTACCTGAAATATATGCCCAAGTTAATTAGATAAGGAGACATAATTGTTGAAGAGAACCTTGTTGCCTTCTATAGTTATGCAGATAATCTGAATATTGAAAATGAAGATGTCTGGATGAGAGTCTTTGTCCAGAGCCTTGATGGTGAGGTTAAAAAGTGGTTCAAAGGTTTGACCCCTGGATCCATTTCTGGAATTTAGTCTCTAGATGATTCCCTCTTGAGACAGTGAGGGGATAAAAAATACTTTATGTATTATATCACAGAGTTTGGGTCCATGAGGAGGAAAGAGGGGGAATCTGTCTCCGATTTCTCCAAAATATTCAACAAGATGTACAATAAAATCGATGCCGAGATAAATAAAACTGAAGCCTCTGCCAAAATTACATATGCTAGTGCTTTTGACCCTGACTTCTACCTCCTACTCAGAGAAATAATATTTACTTCCCTGGCTCATATGTAATATGTATCCTTGGAAGTAGAATCCAATGTGTTGGCAGTTGATAGGCTCAAGAATAAAGCTGATAGAGATAGAGGAAGAGGGATATTTGAGGGCTCAACCTATGGTTCTTCTGCAACTCACCCTCAAGTAGATGAATTGACCAAGATGGTAAAGTCCCTATCTACAGAGATGGAGAAGATGAAATTTGAAGGGAAGCAAGGTTACAAGAATGTCCCAAATACTGATAACAGAGGCAACTTCAGAAGGCCGAATAACGATGGCCCTCAAATACTCTCGAGAGATCCCAGAAATAGAGGGAGGGATGATCAGATAATCCAAAAACCTCTATAAAACAACCTTATTCCTTATGAGGAAAGGGAAGAAGAGGATTTTGACCTTGAAATTCATTGTATTGAAGACACCTCCCCATTTCCTCATTTAACTCAAGCTGCATACGAGGAATACCTCATAGATAGCCAAATAAATGAGTTGAGTAAGGGGGAGAAGGAAAATAGTAGCCCCAACAAATACAACCTTTGGTCTAAGAATAAATAAGGGAATTCTGACATCCCTGATCAACCTTCCATAGCAGAGAAGTCTGCTAAAGATACAACAAAGAAAAGAAAGCTCAGAATCCCCCATCAATAGCCAAAGACCCTGTCCCAGAGGTGAGGGAAATTCTGAAGCCCCTTTCCTCTTTTAACTTTGAGCCTGAAATTCAGAAGATCGGAATCCATGTTCCCCTTTCAGATTTAGTCAAGCATGAATATTTCAAAAAAAACCTCTCTAAGTTGTTGCAATCTGAGCCTTCTTGCCATTCCATAGACTCAGTAAATCTCCAAGATGAAAAGCCAACAGTCATCCTAGGTCCTATGATAGAAGATAGAGATGATTGATCCCCTCCCTTCTATACATCCCTCAACATACATGATAAGGTGATGCATAATTTATTGATAGACTCAGGGGCCTCTCATAATCTCATGCCCAAAACTATCATGGAATAACTAGGATTGGAAGTCATGAAAGGATACCATGACTTGTATTCTTTTGATTCAAGAAGGGTGCAGTGTCTTGGGGTTATCAAATATTTGGTTGTGACCTTGTTTCAGCTACCCATGAAACATTTGGTCATGGATATCATAGTGGTTGATGTTCCTCCCAAGTTTGGCATGCTATTGTCAAGATCTTGGATAAAAAGACTTGGGGGAACATTGCAGATGGACCTCACATATGCTACCAATCCAGTGTTTGGAGGGGAGAATATAAGACTGTATAGAGAAGCTCATTTGGCCTATATTATTAGTGATGGATCTTACCCAACCAACCATCCTATATTTTCACTTGACACCGAGTTGGGGGCCATTTTGTTTCAGTTCACTGATGCTCTTGAGCCTGCTTTAAATCTCAAAAAGAATTCCATGGTTTTTCATGAAGTTTCTTTCTCCACCACCTCTATTTGGAAAATGTTTTTTTATGGAGCCTCCTCTAAGGATGTTTTTGGTGTTGGAGTGGTCTTTTTTTCACCATCTCAAGAAGCCATATCTATGTCATTTAAACTAGAATTTGAAGCTACCAATAATGTGGCATAGTATGAAGCTCTTGTTTTGGGCTTAAGGGCTGCAAAAGACATGGGGATCAAGGAAATATATGTGTTTGGATATGCATAATTGATTGTTAATCAAATCAGAAATCTGTATCAAGCTAAGCATCCCAAGCTCAGAACATATAGAAATGAAGTGTGGGACTTGATTGACAGTTTTTTCTTTGCCTTCAACATTTCATTCATCCCAAGAGAGGAAAATACAGTGGATGATTCTTTGGCTTCCTTAGCAAGTAATTTGAGAATCCCTATGCCACCTAAGCTCAGGTATGATGTAGAAGTAAAATCTACACCCTCTATACCTGATAATGTCAAGCATTGGAAAGTGTTTGAGGATGATCTTGAAATCAAAAGGTTCCTAGAAACTATTGAGGATTTTTCAACATTTCACATTGATCAGAACCAAGATTATGCAAATAGTCCCCATGCTAATGAGTTGTTGAGTAAAATTGATGATCATCACATTGTCCAGTTACCCCACAATCACGTCCCCAAGGGACTGGTCCCTTTATAAATATTATTTGACAGAAATGATGTGGTAGTA
>JZKD02S0940062.1:0-13824 GCA_000966675.3 Picea glauca | reverse complement strand
TTTCACTTGAAGAATACTTACTGTAACTTCCCTGCTCCTCTGCAAAATCTGACGGCTCTTGGAACTTCGCGAATTCTCCATGGAGAATTCTGACTGTCCAATTCCTCTTTGAAAACTCCTACAAAATGAACAAGGTATTCCTTCACGGAACTTGTCCACCCGCAAAACAACTTGCTACACCTCCTTACAACACTTCAAGGCACTAGCCCTCTTGAGCCTTTCTTCGATAACTTTGAAGACTCTATCCCTCCTGAGCTTGCTTGAAAATCCTCAAGTACTCTGGGGATAACTCTTGTGCGCACTCCTTGAGACACTTCTTCAAATACGCTTTAATATTTGAACCTCTTCAACTCTGTGCACTCCTTGCAATAGCAGTATTTCAACAATTTCCTTAGGTTGTAAGCTCTGAGACTCTAATCGGCCTGCGCACACCTTGCACGACTCCTGTGCTTAACTTGCACTTCTGCGAGAATGAGAACAATGTTATCCCTCCTGAGCTTGTAGAGATAAAGACCCTGAACCCTTGTCAACGCACTCCTTGCAGACAAAATCCACTGCACTCCTTGTAGGAATTTTACTCACTCAGGTTGAGAAACAATTGAAACTCATTCCTTACTCTCTCTCTTAGATTTCAAACATTCAACAAGAAATCATTCATACATAGCGTAACAACAAATGCATAATAGAAAGAGTAAAATAGCTATAAGCATAGCATTTAACATGCATACATAGAGAATATCACAACACCATAAGTCTGAATCAAAGATTCATGTATTAATTCAGGACTTTTGTACATGGGTTCTTCTACACAGTTCTCTGCTTCTTCCTCTCTATGATCTATGCTCAATTGACAATGTTAATGTTAATGTTACAAATGATACAAGATGAGGGTGTCTATAGTTGGTTTTCCCTCCACTCCTAAAACTGTCTAGCCTGGAATTCAAAGATACTTACTTACATTTATTATACATAAATGCCTCTACCTACTACATATGAGAGTAGATCGCTCAAGGTCTGTTTACAATCTACAAGTGCCCCTCCACTTAATTATTTCATTTAATATCCACACATTTATTTCAAAACATTTCAAAACACTTTTGACAACGTGTTGAAATGCATTGGCGCTTGTCCCAGCTGTCTTCCACCTCCGCGCGTGCTTGCTACTTATGATGCTCCTGCATCACACTCACCCCCACCATCTTTCATATTCCATGCATCCTCAGTGGCTATGCCTCTTTCATCACATCCATCCACAGTGGATGCACCTATATGCCACCCAACCCCACCACCATTTCCATTTTGTCCATCCACTGAGGATGCCACAATATATGTTGTCTCAGAGCCGATTTTAGAACTGAGCACTCCACTTGCCAACAAATCTCCACCATTTCCCGAGTTATTCATTATGAGATAATGTGTTGACAATCAATTTTTATGTATCAAGAATGGAATTGATTTTATGCATATATTTTTAAATTTCATGATTTGATCATTGTAACTGACACAAGGGGGCATCGACAAGAGATTAGGGTCGAAAAGGAGGGTAACACCATTGCTATTGTCATTATCATCTGCGGTGGGTTGTCTTATGTTGAATTACAAAGTATCATTTTGTAAGTATTTTAATTCATTGTGGTAAAAAACTTATAAGAATGTTGTTTCGTTGTCATGTCTATGGAGCAACAAACCATGCCCAGGTGAAAAACCACTCAAAGTGATTCTTCAAGTAAGAGAAGAAAGATCAATTTCTAGGATATCTTGAGGGTGGAAAGGGTGGAAGTGGTCAATGAGTGACCAATGAATTCCATTTTGTATCTAGGCCACTGTATGACAATTTTTTTTATGTTAGGGCACTTGCTGCCATTTTGTATAGTGGGCACGATGTGCCATTTTGTAAAAAATGTACAGTTTAGATGATGGTGGTGTGTGTGTGTGTGTGTGTGTGTGTGTGAATTTCCAAGTGTTTTTATTTCCACTCTTTTCTGTTATATATGAAATTGCAATAAATAAATCTAATCTAAATGGATTTAAATAAATCTATTCTAAAAACATAAATATAAAAAATAGTAAATAGAAACAACTTCATAACTCTATTATTCTAAAAACTAACTCCACAGAAACATACCCCTACAGGGATATTCCTAGGAAACATAGATTTACACTATTTTATAAAGGGAGAAACCTACATGAGCATCATAAGAAATTTTCAATTTGATTCATACTTTGCTACAAAAGTAATTCTACAACAATTAATGCATTAAATGACAACATACCTATTACAAAAAATAAGAGAAACAAATTAATAAAGAACATATAAATATTCACTAAAAATAACAAAGTAAGTAATTTAGTAAATCACATAAGATAACTTGACAAAATGAAAATCCTTACTAGATGCATAAGACATCAAATCAACAAAAAAATAATCCATGAGTTGAAATCAATGCACATAAAAATATTCAACAAATCATTGCTTAACTCCAGAAAGAGTTTTTGAATTAGTCTTTGAAGTAATTCTCAGTACAATTTATCCCCATTTCCATGCCTTTCCTTGACTTGCCATGTCTATCCTTTCCTTTCCTTTCCATTCCATGCTTTGCATTTCCATGCCTTGCCTTAATTTTCCATGCCTTTCATTGTCTTGCCTTGCCCTTCCTTTCCATGCCTTGCCTTGCCTTTCCTTGACTTACCATGCCATGCCTTTCCGTGCCTTGCATTGTATTTCCTTGCATTTCCTTGCCTTACCTTACCATGACATGCCATGCCATGCCTGGCCTTTCCATACCATTCCATGCCTTGACTTTACATGGCATTCCTTTCATTGAATTGACTTGCCATGCCATGCCTTGCCTTTCCATGCATTTTATTGTCTATCCATGTCTTGCCTTTCCTTTCCATACCTAAACCTAGACCTAGACCTAGACATTTCCTTTCCATGATTTTCCTTTCCTTTCCATGTTTATACTTTCCTATTCTTGTCTTGCCTTGCCTCACCTTTCCTTGCCATATCATGCCTTGCATTGTCTTGCCTTTCATTGCCTTGCATCTCATTACCTTTCCATGCCATGCCATGCCACACCTTTCCTTGTCTTTCCATACCATGCCATGCCTTTCCTTAACTTTCCATGCCTTGCCTTTCCTTTTGTTTCCCTGCCTTACCTTGCCCTGCCATACCTAAGCCTAGACCTAGACGTAGACCTTGCCTTTCCATGCCTTGTCTTGCCTTGCCTTGTCTTGCCATGTCTAGCCTTTCCTAGTCTTGTCTTTCATTTCATTTCATTGCCTTACCTTGCCTTGCGATTCCATACCTTGCCATCTCTATTCTTTCCTTGCATTGCCTTTCCTTTCCTTGACTTGACATGTCATGCCTTTCCTTACGTTTCCATGCCTTGAGTTGCCTTTCCATGCCTTTCCATGTCTAGCCTCGCATTTCCTTGCATTGAATTTCCATGCCATGCCATTCCTTTCCTTTCCATGCCTTGTCTTTTCATGCCTTGCCTTTCCTTGCCTTTCCATGCCATGCCTTGCCATGCTCCCTTGCCTTACCTTGATTTTCCTTGCATAAATGTCTAGTCTTGCCTTGACTTTCATTTCCTTGCCTTTACTTGACTTTTCATGCCATGCTTTGACTTACCATGCTTCACCTTTCATTTCCTTTCCTTTCCATGCCTTGCATTACCTTTCCTTTACATGCCTTGCATTGCCTTTCCTTTCCACGTCTATCCTTTTCTTTCCTTGCCTTGCCTTGACTTGTCATGCCATGCCTTGCCTTTCCTTGCCATACCATGCCTTTCATTACATTTCCATTCCATGCCATGCCATGCCATTCCATGCCTTGCCTTGCCATGCCATACCATACCTTTCCTTGACTTTCCATGCCACGCCTTGAATTTCCGTGCCTTGCCTTGCCTTTCCATACTTATACCTAGAGCTAGATCTAGACCTTTCATTTCCATGCCTTTCCTTGCCCTGCCTTACCATGTATAGCCTTGCCTAGCCTTGAAATGTCTTTCCTTTCCTTTCCTTTACATGCCATTCCTTTCTTTTCCATGCCTTTCCATGTCTAGCCTTTCCTTTCCTTGACTATCCATGTGATGCATGTCCTTTCCATGCCTTGCCTTGCCTTTCCATGGGCCTTTATTGTCTTTCCATGCATTTCCATGTATATCCTTGTCTTGCCTTGTATTTACTTGCCTTTCCTTTTCATTCCATGTCTTTCCTTGCCTTGCCTTGCATTTCCTTGCCATTCCTTGCCTTTCTGTGCCTTGCCTTGTGTTGCATTGTCTTGCCATGCCTTGTCTTGTCGTGACTTGCCTTGCCATTCCATGCCATGAATTTCCTTGCCATGCCATGAATTTCCTTGCCATGCCTTGCATAGCCTTTCCTTGCCTTATGTTGAAAAATTAATGGCACAACTGTTACATCAAATTTTGGGGTTACAAAATTTATGACTCCATAAAGATGGAAACACGCTTATGTCACAAGATAGAAAGTGATAGGTTTGATTTATAATGTAAAATTTAACAATTGTCTAATTTCATTTTGTGATTTTCAAATTTCATTTTTTATTTACTTGATATTCATTTTTTCTTTATTTCCTATCCTTGACATATATTTCCTTGCCTTGCCTTTCCTTGCCATGCCATGCCCTGCCTTTCCTTTCCATGCCTCACATTGACTTTCCTTGCCATGCATTTCCTTTTCATGCCTTTCCTTGCCTTGCCTTGTGTTGCATTGTCTTTCCATGCCTTGTCTAGTTGTGCCTTGACTTGCCATGTTGTGCCTTGCCTTGCCTTACCTTACCTAGACTTAGACCTAGATCTAGAGCTTGCCTTGCCATGAATTTCCTTGCCTTTCCTTGCCATGTATATCCTTTCCTTGCCTTCTGTTTCATTTTCTAGGTCCAAGTGTAGGTGTAGGTTTAGGTGTAGGTCATGGTATAGGTCTAGGTCATGGTTTAGGTCATGGTCTAGACCTAGAAAAAGATCGATCATGGTCTAGACCTAGAAAAAGACCATGACCATGACCTGGACCTAGAATTAGACCTTTCCTTATCCTGAATGGCTAGAGAAGGTGAGTTGCAACTCATGATAAAACTCTAATCAAGGATCAAATGGAAGAACTATAGGTTACATTGGACTTGGGGAACTAGGTTAAAACTAGGGGGACCCCTCCGATGTCATTCTATTGCATGTAAAAATGTTTATTGGAGGATCTATGGAACTAGGGTTTTTCTTAGTGAGGTACAATGCAATTTCTGAACAAGTGGTCGATTTTGAAGAACATTGTGCCAAGCGATTATGGGTAGCATGGTCGCATGGGTATTGGAAAAAAATACGTGTGGGATCTCATGGAACTCCGTTATGCCACTCGATTTGGATTTTATTTCCTAGACCAAATTTCCAACATGTCCTCAAATGGATTGAGGAGGCGAGTTGCATTGGACTCTAGAAAAAACTCTAACCAAGCCTCAGATTGATGAACCGTTAGTTTCATTGGACTCTAGAAACCAGGTTATAGCTAAGGGGACCCCTCTGCTATCATTCTATTACCCCAAAAAGTGTTTTTTGGAGGATCTATGGAACTAGGGTTTACTCAGTGAGGCAAAATGTAATTTCTAAACAAATGGTTGATTTTGAAGAACACTGTTTCGAGCGATTGTGGGTAGCATGGTTGCATGGGCCTTGGATAAAGAAACATGTGGGATCTTATGAAACTCAGTTGTTCTGCTTGGTTTTTATTTAATTCCCCCAAACCAAATTTCCAACATGTCCCTGCATGACTTGAGGAGGGGAGTTGCAACTAGCGATACAACTCTAACCAGGCCTTGGATGGATGAAACACCAATTTCATTGGATTCCAAGCACCAGGTTACAACTAGGGGGAACCCTCCATAATCATTATGTTTCCTATAAAAACGTTTGTTGGAGGATCTCAAGAACTAGGGTTTTTCTTAGTGAGGCACAATGCAATTTCTGAACAAGTGGTCAATTTTGAAGAACACTGTTGATCTGGATTATTTTCGACATGAAATGAGAGAAGAGATATAATAAATAAATGTACATAGATATCTCATATACCCAATAATATAATATAAATGTATAAGAGATGAAACCATAAACACAAAGATACATTAATACACAATTTTCTATTAATGAGCGAAAAATGTACAGAGATTGTAAAAATATAGAGTGAAAGACTCACTAGAATGGTGGTAGCGTATCTCTGAGAAGAGATGTATCTGCTACTCGCATTCGAAAGAAAATGATTTTACAATGAGGATCCAAAGGCCTTTTTATCATAAATAAAATTCAAAACCCTAACCCTGGAAGATGAAAAGCCAACAATTTTGTGGACCTCGTTTTGGATAGTTTGGTGTATCAACTTCCCGAGGGCATGACTTTTGCGTACGATCTTCGTTTAGGGTGCACGATAGCTCATTAGAAAGGTATCGATGGGGAGATTCATTTTGGGGTCTAAATCAAATATTTTTCCTATAACTGAGGAGCTAGATCCCGAAAAAACTTCATTTAGGCCCTAAAATGGCCTCAGAAGTTTAGGAACCGAAAAACTGCTAAAAATAGTAAGTTTCCAAAAAACATTTTGACCCAGTTGGAATAGGTGGGTGACCACCAATATCCAACTAGATCAATCCTCCCTCCTTAGGAAGAAATGGTATCCATTGTGTTGAATTCCCAGGGGAGAGGGGAAAGCGACTGTTGAATATGAAGCTTGGTGAGTTGCTTGCCTTATTGGAGACATTGCACTGCTTGGTTTGTGGAAGGCTGTCATGAACCTGTTGCTGGCAGGGTTGAATCTATTCAACCAGTTGGGATACATGAGATGACTGTGTGCATAAGGAATATTTTTTATTTGTTTCAATCTTTCCTACCTGCTTATGTTGGATAGAAGGTGCTTGGGATGAGGTTGTAGTGGTTGCAATATCCTTCTGTTCACCTTTTGAACAGATTTTGAAGAGGCTGAATTTTGGAGTATAAGATACTACCTTGAAATATTTTTTAGGTGGAAGAATAGTTGGAACTACCTCTGGTATCTTGTAGATATGACCCCCTAGAGTAACAATGAAAATATGGGGTCGAGTCTCATAGATAACATGGCACTTCCACATATATGGATGGCCCAAGATAACATCACATAAATCCAACAAGACAACATCACATAATACCTCATCCTTGAAGGGATGGATGCCATATGACAATCGACACTGCTGGATGACACAAAGATATCATCCCTGGCGAAGCCACCTGATGTTGTATGGTTGCGGGTGTGGCATTGTTGACAATCCAAATTATTTGATGACCTCTGCTGAGATGAGGTTCTTTTGTCTTCCGCTATCAACAATAAAAAGTTGCGGGGTCCCCTTCACCCAAATCTGTGAATGAAAAAGGTGCTCCCCCTCTTCAGGAAATGTTGGTTCTTCTGGTTGAATTGCTGTGATTGCAACAATAGAAGTGGAGTTTGCATTGATGATCTGTCTTCTATCAATATTTTTTGAATCAGATTCCAAATCAGGGTTCGACTCCTTGTCTTTGATATTGGCCACCAATGAATGTTTTGAGTGACATTCATCAATGTTGTGTCAGGGGATTTTGTGGAAATTGCACCATTTTTTGGTGTCATTCTTCGACTTTCCGTGAACCTTATTTTCCTGTGGCTTGGACTGGTTTTCGGAAGACTGTTTTTTAGGGACGTATTTATCATACTTTGGTTGTTGCAGATTTTCATACTCGAAATCCTATTTTTTCTAGTGCTTAAAATTTGGCCTAATTTTAACAACATATCGATAAGCAACACCAAATCATGAGATGTCCAAAAAATCCATTTCAGTTTGGATATATCTGTGTAGATCCCCACGATATTTCAAAACCAAATGTCGTTCGGAGTCTTTGATACCCAACTTGGTGTGAAAGGTATGGAAGATGTTGGTGAACTTTGAAACTTCTTGGCCCCTCTCTTGTCGCAGTGTGGTCCATCTCATGTACTGGTCTTCATAGTTTCCAATAGGGTAATAATGTTCCTTTATCACATCCACAAAAAAATCCCAAGTGGGCTCGACCCCATATATTCTAGATTCATCTGTCGAAATTTTCTCCCAGTAAGTTTCCAACCAATGTTTGACATGGGGGAGAGCCTTAAGGAGTGCAAAGGTGATCTTTTCCCTATCAGATAAATTATGAATAGAGAAACAACCTTCTAGCAGATTTAACCATTTTTCTAGGGCACCAGCATCTATCTGTCCTTCAAATATGAGAATATCAAAATTAACTTATACCTTAGAAGGTGAGGTGCCTCCAAGTGGCTTATTGATGAATACTCTCGTGTTGTTATCGACAAGCGTTGAAGGATGTGGGAAAAATTCTCCATCATTTCATCCCTCTATCGCGTGAGAGATTTCTCAAGAAACATATTAATATAATCGTCTTCTATGTCGTTTTTCTTTTCTTCCACCATGAAGGGTTTCTTGGGCTTGCGAGAGAGATTTTCCTCAAGATATGCAAGATCGATACCCAATTTTCTATACTTAGACATCTTCGGGGACATGCACCGAAAAATGATCAAGAACAACCTGCTCTGATACCACTGATCCTGATTATTTTCAGCACAAAATGAGAGAGGAGATATAATAAATAAATGTACATAGATATCTTGGATATCCAATAATATAACATAAATGTATCAGAGATGAAACCATAAACACAGAGATACAATAATACACAATTTTATATTAATGAGTGAAAATGTACTGACTGTAAAATTATAGGTGAAAGACTCGCTATAATGGTGGCAACTTATCTATAAGAAACGATGTGTCTGCTACTCGCAGTCGAAAGAAGATGATTTTATAATGAAGCTCCAAATTCATTTTTATCATAAATAAAATTCAAAACCCTAACTTCGGAAGATGAAAAGACAATAGGTTTTTGGACCTCGTTTTGGGTAGTTTGGTGTATCAACTTCCCGAGGGCGTAACTTTGGCATACGATCTCCGTTTGGGGCGCATGATAGCTCATTGGAAATGTATCATCGAGGAGATTCATTTTGGGGGAAAAATTAGAGGATTAATCTATTATAGAGGATATATATCCCAAAAAACCTTCATTTAGTCCCTCAAAATGGCCCTAGAAGTTTAGGAACCGAAAAACTATTAAAAATAGTAAGTTGCCAAAAAAGTCTTTTGAGCCAGTTGAAATTGGGGGGTGGCCACCAATATCCACCTAGATCAAATCCTCCCTCCTTAGGAAGAAATGGTCTCCATTGTGTTGAGTTGTTGGGGGAGAGGGTAAAGACATTGTTGAATCTAAAGCTTGGTGAGTTGGTTGCCTTGCTGGAGACATTGCACTGCTTGGTTTGTGGAAGGCTACCACAAACCTATTGTTGGGAGGGTTTAATCTATTCAACCAGTTGGGCTACATGAGATGACTATGTGCATAAAGAATATTTGTGCTTTGCTACAATATTTTCAACTTGCTTCGATTGGATAAAAGGTGTTTGGGACGAGGCTATAGTGGTTGTAGTATCCTTCTGTTCACCTTTTGAACGGATTGTAAAGAAGCTGAATTTTGTAGTATGAGATACTACCTTGCGACATTGTTTATGTGGGAAAATAATTGGAACTACCTCTGGTATCCTGTAGAGATGACCCCCTAGAGTAACAATGAAACTACGAGGTCGAGACTCATAGATAGCATGGCACTTCCACATATATTGATGGCCTAAGAGAACATCACAAAAATCCAGCAGGGAAACACCACATAATACCTCATCCTTGAAGGGTTGGATGCCGTATGAAAATCGACACTGCTGGCTGACATGAAGATCTCATCCCTGGAAAAGCCACCCGATGTTGTATGATTGTGGGTGTGGTGTTACCGACAACCCCAACTGTTTGACGACCTCTACTGAGATGAGGTTATTCTGGCTTCTGCTATCAACAATAAAATGTAGAGGATTCCCTTTCACCCACATCTGTGAATGAAAAAGGTGCTCCCCCAGTTCAGGATCTGTTGGTTCTTCTGGTTGAATTGATACAATCATTACAATAGCAGTGGGGTGTACGTCGATGATATGTCTTCTATCAATATTTTATGAATCAGATTCCAAATCAGGGTTCGACTCCTTGTCTTTGATATCGACCACCGATGACTATTTTGAGCGACATTCATCAATGTTGTGCTAGAGGATTTTGTGGAAATCACAACATTTTATGGTGTCCTTATTTGTCTTTCCATGACCCTTCTTTTTGTATGGTTTGGATTGGTTTTTAGGAGACTATTTGTTAGGGTCATATTTATCATAATTTGGTTGTTGTGGATTTGCAGACCTAAACTCTCACTTGTTATGGTGCTTAAATTTATTCTTGATTTTAACAACATATCGATAAGCAACACCGAGTGATGAGATGTACAGAAAATCCATTTCAGTTTGTATGTATCTGTGTAGAGCCCCACAGTATTCCATAACCAAATGTCATTCAGAGTCTTTGATACCCAGCTTGGTGCACAAGGTATGGAAGGTATTGGTGAACTCCAAAACTTCTTGGTCCTTCTCTTTCTGCAGTGTGGTCCATCTCATGTACTGGTCTTCATAGTTTCCAACATGGTAATACTGTTCCTTTACTGCATCCACAAAAAATTCCAAGTGGGCTCAACCCCATATATTCTAAACTCTTATGTGGAACTTTTCTCCCAATAAGTTTCCCACCAATGTTTGAGATGGGGTAGAGCCTTAAGGAGTGTGAAGGTGACATTTTCCCTGTCAGATAAATTATGAACAAAGAAATAACCTTCTCGCATATTTAACCATTTTTCTATGGCATCGACATTATCTATCCTTCAAATATGGGAATATCAATATCAAATTGTACCTTGAAAGGAGATATGCCTCCAAATTGGTCGCTTGATGAAGACACACCTATTTTTATCGACATGCATTGAAGGATGTGGGAACAATTCTCCATCATTTCGTCCCTCTGTCGCGTGAGATCTTGCTCAAGCAACATATTAATAGAATTGTTTGTTATGTCATTTTTATTTTCTTTTTCCATGGAGGGTTTCTTGGGAATGTGAGAGAGATTTTCCTCAAGAGAGAAAATATCAAAACCCAACTTGCTATACTAGGACCTCGTCGGGGACATGCACTGAAAAATGATCAAGAGCAACCGGCTTTGATACCACTTATCCAGATTATTTTTGGCATGAAATGATAGTGGAGATATAATAAAGAAATGTACAGAGATATCTCGGATATCCAATAATATAACACAAATGTATCAGATATGCAACCATAAACAAAGAGATACAATAATACACAATTTTCTATTAATGAGAAAAAATGTACAAAGACTGTAAAAATACATAGTGAAAGACTTCGCTAGAATGGTGGCAGCTTATCTTTGAGAAGAGATGTGTCTGCTACTCGAATTCACAAGAAGATGATTTTAAAATGTGGATACAATGGCCTTTTTATCATAAATAAAATTCAAAACCCTAACCCCGAAAGATGAAAATCCAACATTTTTGTGGACCTCATTTTGGGTAGTTTGGTGTATCAATTTCCCGGGGGCGTAACTTTGGCATACAATCTCTGTTTTGGGCGCATGATATCTCGTTGGAAAGGTATAAATAAGGAGATTTATTTTGGGGAATCAATTAAATCCTTTTAATATCATCGAGGAGCTCAAAACTGAAAAACATTCATTTATTCCCTCAAAATGGCCTCGAAAGTTTAGGAACCAAAAAATTGCTAAAAATAGTAAGTTGCCAAAAAACTGTTTTGAGCTAGTTGGAATAGTTGGATGGCCACCGATATCCACCTGGATCAATTGTGTCAGAATATTGTGGGTAGTGTGGTCACATGGGCCTTGGAAAAATATATGTGCGAGAGCTTGCATAAATCAGTTATGCTACTTGGTTAGGATTTTATGCCCCCGTACCAAATTGTCAACATGTCCCTGAATAACTCGAGGAGGTGAGTTGCAACTCATGATAAACCTCTAATAGGGCCTTAGATGGATGAACCATCAGTTTCATTGTACTTGGGGAATGAGGTTACAACTAGGGGGACCCATCCATTTTCATTTAGTTTCCAAAAAAAACATTTGTTGTAGGATATTGGGAACTATGGTTTTTCTATGTGAGGCACAATGCAATTTTTGAACAAGTGGTCAATTTTGAAGAAAACAATGTCAGTAAATTGTGGCTAGCATGGTTGCATGGGCCTTGGCCAAAGAAACATGCAATAGCTTACAGATCTCCATTATGATACTCTGTTTGTATTTTATGCCCCCAGAACAAATTGCCAACATGTCCTTGAATGACTTGAGGAGGCGAGTTGCAACTCGCAATATAACTCTAACCGGGCCTTATATTTACAAACCATTGGTTGCATTGGACTTGGTGCATCAAGTTATTTCTAGGGGAACCCCTCCGCTATCATTCTATTTCTCAGAAAAACATTTGTTGGAGGATCTCAGGAATTAGGGTTTTGCTCAGTGAGGCACAACACAATTTCTGAACAAGTGGTCCATTTTGAGGAACATTGTGTCAAGTGATTGTGGGTAGTGTGGTTGCATGGGCCTTGGATAAATTTTTTTGTGAGACCTTATAGAACTTAATTATGTTGCTCAATTCAGATTTTATGCCCCTAGAACAAATTTACAACATGCCCCTTAATGGCTTGAGGAGGTGAGTTGCAATTCACGATAAAAATCTAACCGAGAACCATATGGACAAAAAAATCCATTGCATTTGATTTGGGGCATCGATTTATAGCTAGGGGGACCCCTTTTCTTTCATTTTGTAGCTCGAAAAATAATTTTTTGGAGGATCTTAAGAATTATGATTTTGTTTAGTGAGGCATAGTTCAATTTCTAAACAAGTGGTCAATTTTTAAGAACACGGTGCCAGATAATTGTGGGTAGCGTGGTTGTGTGGGAATTGGCCAAATATACTTGTGAAAGCTTACACAAATTGTTTATACCGCTTGGTTTGAATTTTATACCCCTGGACCAAATTGTCAACATGTCCTTGAATGAATTGAGGAGGCAAGTTGCAAATCATGATAAAACTCTAATCGGGCCTTAGATGGATGAACCGTCGATTGTATTAGACTTCAGGAATTGATTTACCACTAGGAGGACCCCTCTGCTATCATTTTGTTTCCCAGAAAAGCGTTTGTTGGAGGATCTTTGGAACTAGGGTTTTTCTTAGTGAGGCATAGTGCAATTTCTAAACAAGTGGTTTATTTTGAAGAACATTGTGATGGGATATCATGGGTAGTGTGGTCATGTGGGACTTCACTAAATATATGTGAATAAGTTTACAAAACTCTTTTATTCTGCTCGGTTTGGATTTTATGCCCTAAGACCAAATTGCCAACATGTCCCTGAATGACTTGAGGAGGTGAGTTGCAACTCAAAATAAAAATATTATTGGGCCTCATATTGATGAATTGTTAGTTTCATTAGACTCTGGGCACCAAGTTACAACTAGGGGGACCCCTCCATTGTCATTCTATTGCTTGGAAAATCATTTGTTGGAGAATATTAGGAACTAGAGTTTTGCTCAGTGAGGCACAATGCACTTTATGAACAAGTGGTCAATTTTGAAGAACACTGTGCCGAGCGATTATAATAGCCTAGTAACAAATATACATGTGATATATTAAAAAAAATATTTATTCCGTTCAATTTTGATTATATGCCCTTGGACCAAATTGCCAACATGTCCCTGAATGGCTCGAGGAGGCGAGTTGCAACTCGTGATAAAACTCTAACCAAACCTCATATGGATGAACCGTTGGTTT
>JZKD02S0940006.1:163689-179435 GCA_000966675.3 Picea glauca | reverse complement strand
CCTCATGTAATTCACTGGCATATATAAAAATCATTTAAAGTTAAACCATTCAAATATTCCTTTATCATAATCATCCAATTGTCTATGAGTTGATCTCTAAATCAATCTATGAACCAATATGTGAATCTCTAAATCAATCTTTGAACCTATTTGTGAACCTAGATTTGAACCAATTCGTCTTGAACCTATCTTTGAACCTATTTGTCACAAATTGTCCATAACTCTACTACTCAACTTTCCACAATGTTGAAACATATGTCATTATAAAAAGACTACTATGAATCAAATATGTCTACTAATATGATCTACATTTTCATCAAATTATGCATGTATAGAACAACCTGTATTGAAGATATATCTTCCTGAATATGATCATAAACATATGCCTGTGTAACTTCCAACTGACACGTGTGTAGTAATATTTATTTCTAAGTCGATCAATATTTCACTATGTACTTCTGTTCTCTGACTTCTCTAAATATGTCTCCTCAAACCTTGTAAGTTGTATGAAGGATGTATCACTAATCTATCTCAGCTTCTGAAAAATTTTCCCATGTTCAATAATCATATTTGTTGGGAGTCTCCAATCTAGATGGCTCAAAAGAATACCTTTGTTGATGCAGAGTCATCTCTCTCTTTGTTTGTGGATGCATCATCTCTGTGAACTTTGTTTTCTTCCTTTTTTCTGTGGATTCATCTCACACTACAATTCTGGAAAGTACAATATCTTGACCCTATTATTCTTTTGTTTCTTGTACTACTACAAATATTTCCATCTCTAGGACCTAGTATTTATTCACATGTTCTTCTTTCACTTTCTCTTTTTCTTATTATTTTATTTTACAAATCTTAGTGTATTTGATATCTATTTCTTTCTTCATGGATGGCACTATCATGACTCTACAATTCTGAGCTACATGACCATAGTTGTTGAATTTGTAACACTCAATGTTATGTGGGGACACATAATCATTTCTTTCTTGAAATTTTTGTTGGATTATTGAGAGTGGGTGGGGGGGGGGTCTGAATCAATAATACTTTAACCACAATTTATATTCCTTTAAATTATTCAAAAATGTTCATCATTTCATCAGATATATGTTATTGCATCATATAACATTAACATCCATCAGTGTATAATAACCAATAATAAAAACATCTACACAATGCACAGTACACCAATATTTTACGTCGAAACCCAATGCAGGAGAAAACCAAGGAATCTTTTTCTTATATTTCTTTAAGCATTACATTCAAGGAAGCACCAACTTCCAATTCTCTAACTCCAACTGGAAGGAGGCTCCAAACCCCTAGTTTCCTAGGCTACAACATGAGGGAAGCTCCAACTCCACAATTCTCCGCCTACAACCAGAAGGAGTCTACAACCCCCTATCTTCTCTGGCTACAACCAAAAGGTGGATACAACTGCCTTGTTCCCAGGATACAACCTAAAGGAAATCCCAACTCTCGGATTCTCCAACACTAATGAAAAATATGTTGCAACCCCCTTTCCTTGCCCCATCCTACCGCCCTGAAATATAAGTGTCAAATAAATGATGAAACTACTATCACATTGTCACTATGAGATAGTCCATTTTAAACTTGTACCAATATATTCCAAAAACTTGTATCCAACCTGTATCAATAGCCTTTGATCAACCTGTACTTGTAATCAAAATTTTTCCAACAAAAACCAATAGTTATGCGACTTGTCTATGTTGCAGCTCATGTATGTACATGACCTATCTATACTACAATGTACGTATGTACATGACTTGTCTATACTACATGCTACATACACCTTCAAAAATCTAGGGTTTTCACATTTCTGAAAATCAGACCCTTTGTTGCCTCTGTCACATCAACTTGAAACCTATCACTCTGTCCATTCTGTAGTTGTGCCTTATGCATACATCATCATACATATCCCTTAACGAAGTGCATCTATGTCTCTCTAGTCATGTTCCATACATGTGTATACAATAATGATCAAGTGAAATAACTCTCATATGGACTAGACATCAAACTGTCACTGATATGAAGCCTCAAAACACACCAAAAACTTCACCAACACATCACAAACAAAACCATAAACCTTGCACCAAGAAATACAAGCTATGTCTCAAGACTTGAACCAACAAGATGTATCAATGAATAATACCAACATACCAATGATGTATTTATGTAGATCTATCTCATACCATAAGTGCCATAGAACCAACATCCTCTCTAGGGTAAAACATCAAACTCCCATAACCATATCTCATGGAGACAACAACATCCAACTACACATAAGAATATGACATAGATTTTGAGTNCACATAAGAGGTAATGTAGTGGTCAATTTATAGAGCTATTGCACAATAAAATGAAGGTGGGTGTTGCTTCGTGATAGTGATGATGAAGTTCAATATCATTGATAGTGGATAAAATGTAATGTCTTGTACTAATTCCTAGGGTTATTAGGATTCAGTAAATAGGATTTTGCAATTAATCATTGTACATCGTTAAGATTGGGATGATAACTCGTCGCTCAATTGGAAAACAAATGGAGAATCTGGCCTACGAATAATGTCTTTGAGACTCAACAGTGGTTGGACGATGTTGGGGTCCCTCTGACTTGCGTCTCTCGTAGAGGTCATGAGTGTCCTAGATTGGGTGGTACTTGGTTTTCTTGCATTGTGTGGTTGTCTTGTGTTTGGGCGGGTCGTAGACACGTCCATGTTCCTCAGAACAGTCGCTAGCCCTGAGACCTTAAATGGTTAAAATCGATGGGAACCTGGGCTTGAGCATTGCTTATGTGTCTTGGAGGTCCTAACCCTTGCAGGATAGGCCGGGCGGGCAGTCAGTCGTATTCAGTAGTCAATTTTACTTATTTTCGTGTGATCGTCATTTATGCATGTGGTTACTTGTCATGCATCCTTATCACCTTGTTATGTTCATCTTGATGGAGTCTTATTCGCCGTCAGGTTGCGACGCAGAGTTGAATGCGTTGATTGTTTCTTGGGTCACGCGCGCACACACCTTTTAAACACACACACAAAATGAAAAAAGAATTGCACATGTGATCAGAGTTGTTGTCTTTTCCAAGGAGGTTGTTACACTATCACATTGTCACTATGAGATAGTCCATTTTAAACATGTACCAATATATTCCAAAAACTTGTATCCAACCTGTATCAATAGCCTTTGATCAACCTGTACTTGTAATCAAAATTTTTCCAACAAAAACCAATAGTTATGCGACTTGTCTATGTTGCAGCTCATGTATGTACATGACCTATCTATACTACAATGTACGTATGTACATGACTTGTCTATACTACATGCTACATACACCTTCAAAAATCTAGGGTTTTCACATTTCTGAAAATCAGACCCTTTGTTGCCTCTGTCACATCAACTTGAAACCTATCACTCTGTCCATTCTGTAGTTGTGCCTTATGCATACATCATCATACATATCCCTTAACGAAGTGCATCTATGTCTCTCTAGTCATGTTCCATACATGTGTATACAATAATGATCAAGTGAAATAACTCTCATATGGACTAGACATCAAACTGTCACTGATATGAAGCCTCAAAACACACCAAAAACTTCACCAACACATCACAAACAAAACCATAAACCTTGCACCAAGAAATACAAGCTATGTCTCAAGACTTGAACCAACAAGATGTATCAATGAATAATACCAACATACCAATGATGTATTTATGTAGATCTATCTCATACCATAAGTGCCATAGAACCAACATCCTCTCTAGGGTAAAACATCAAACTCCCATAACCATATCTCATGGAGACAACAACATCCAACTACACATAAGAATATGACATAGATTTTGAGTMTGTAGATAGACMTGTTGTACCTAATAACTATATACATTCATGGGAGMTTTCTTTCATACTCTGAGAATATAACACCTTCAACAACTCAATATTTGATAGTTTTTCCCAACTATGTGTGCCTTKTTCTCCTTCATCTCACATACATACGTGCCTTTCTCCACTRCATCCCACATACACCTCAAAATATAGGTTTTTTTTTGTATTTCTGCAATTCTGAAACTTTCTCCAYCAACCCTACTTTGYTGCCTCARACTTACTTAAYTTTAGATACACCAATGAGTACATGCAATAATCATTTCAMAAATAATAGATATTCAATGTTCTCATTAGGTKCTAATAGGAGGCCCTTTCTCTTTTATTTATGCTTCTCCAAGTATCTTCCTCAAGGGGTTATCTTCTAACTAACTTTACCTAAATTCCGTCTTTTAGGGTTAACCCACTTCTAACCACTTTATCCAGAAATAGTAAACTATCCACTTCTAGTTGCAACCAATTTATATTTAATTATTTTCTTTTTGCAACAACTCAACTCATGATTAACTTCTAGTTTCCCCACTTTGACCAGTAAACTTATTCTAGGAGATTCTAGAAGAAATTGACTTCTTTAACCTTATAAGGGCTTCTAGATAACTCATGAGGGTTTTCCAACTTAATATTGCCATAACTTTCTAACCACAAGGAGTTATGTGATGTTCCACATATCACCAGAAATTGCATGACATGTACAATCTATATAGAATAATATTACCTACATATTCACTAATATTCATGTATTTAAATATCAAACAAACTCAGGTCCCTTACCCATACCTTTTTCTACCGGAATTCACTATCAGACTTATCCAAGGGTTGACATCAATATCTAAGGGTTGGGATCAATCTTAAATATCACTCTCCAAGGGTTGACATCAATGCCAACCAACAACACATATCAACTATCCATCAACCTAAGACAAATGTCCAACAATATCCCCCTTTGGCATTGATGGAAACACTTATTAATGACATTATTTCAATCTCTCCTCATTATTGTTTCTATATCTCCCCATTTGACATTAATGGAAAAGGGAATCTCCCTTTAGGGATGATCCCCTGTCTTCGTTCCTTTGATTACATTCTCTATCCCTTTGACAAAGGATTAACTCCCCCTATCTATATGAAATTATACCTTCTCTAACGAATCATGGTTAATAAAATAAATCCTCATGTGGGTATGTCTCCCTCTATCTTCCTTCATGGTCTCTCTCACTGATTACTTCTCTGCATATTTTTGTGTAGATCAATGTATGTCTTCATGTACCTTCTTTATTTTGGAGTTATTGTCCATTGGTGCTTCCTTGTGTAATAAATTGAAGTATATGGAAATAATTCAAAATTAAATCATTCACGATTAAATATTCAACTAATCATCCAAGATTATATGAACCACTTTCTAAACAAATCTGTAAACACAATCTTTGAATCCATGCTCTGAGCTAGTCTTTGAACCAGGTTGTCATGAACTCATGCTCTCATCCACTCAGATACATCTTTCCAAACCTACTATGTGTTCTTACGAATTCATCTATGTCCATACTGTCCATAACTCTAAGTTATACAACTTTCCATAATATTTATCCATATGACATTATAGTATCATGATATATTCACTGCTGCAATCGATCATTCTGTCATATTTTGCTTCTCCTAATTGGCTGCTCTGAAACTGTCTACTTGAACTCCACAAGATATCTGAAGGATTGTTTTCAAATATGTAATAGATATTGCACTAACTCGCCTTGTCTAATATGGATATTACCTTGGAGTATCCAATCCATATGGATCAGAACAATACCCGTTTTGATGTGGAGTCATCTTCCTCTTCGTATGTATATACATCTTCCCTTTCATTCTCTTCCTGAATTTTGTCATCATCCTGAGTTTTGACATATTTTTCATTTTCTACTTGAGTTCCAACACCTTCTTGTTTTCCTATAAATTCATCATTATCTTTTTCTACTACAAATCCTAGAAGTACAATTCCTTGGACCTGTTATTGATTTACCTTCTCCTCTTGTTTTTCATTTCTTCTACAAACCTTCTTGTGTTCCACATCAACATTTTCTTTCATGGGAGGCATTATAATGTTTCTACAATTTCGAGTTGTGTGTCCATAGTTGTGGCATTTTTTATATTCAATATTTTGTGGGGCCACATACGCATTTCTTTCCTAATCCCTACTATATGTAACCTTATGTCCAAAGTTAGTACAATAAAAAAAATGACAATAAAAGTAATTTACATACCTAGGAGTGAATGATTTTACTTGTGGTGTAATCCTCTTGTGATTTTATGTTCGATTATCAATATCATCTCTTTGGTTGTTTGCTTCACAATGATTGAAGCTTCCTTGTTGCTTGAATGTAGAGGGTCTTCTGTATTCATTTCTTTCTGATTTGTGTTGAACATGATTCTTTCCTTTGAGAACTTTTGCATAACTCTTTTGTTATGTTTCTTTTTTCATGGAGATTGAACCTTTATTAATATGCATTTGATTGTATTCTAGTATGGACCTATCATAGTGTAGCCTTTGATTGTTGATGATATTATTGAATGTCTTGGTGCTATCTTGTTTCATGTCCTTCTTCTGAAGATCTTTTCTTAGAGTGTCTTCTTTTGATTACAACCTTTCAATCATCTTCTCCTTCTCTGCTAATTGACTTCTGAGTATTTCTTTAATCCTTTTGTCCTCTTCTACCTGGAATTTCAACTTCATAATCATCTTGTTTAATTCCTCTTGGTTGACATTATTAGTTTCCCTTAGTTCTTTCTTGAACAATTTTTTTTTTTCTTTCTTTCCTTAGTTATTCTAAGGCACTAATTAGTTATCATCTGAGATTGATTTTTCCTTCTTCTTATGAAATATCTGAGTTTCTTATTTTTTTTCCTTAGCCATAAATAATACCTTTTTTGAATCATTGTTAGTTTCATCATCTTCACCAAATGAGAACCATCTTTTCTTGAGTATATATTTTTCTTGAAGACTTTCTTTTTGTTTTTCCAGATTCCTTTTTTATATCTCTTTTCTTTTCTTTCTTGGGATCTTCCTCTTCATCACTATCTGAACTTCTGGCATAAGGAAACTTATTTTCAAAATGACCAATTTTACCGCAATTAAAACATTTCAATGAAATCTTACCTTTATATTTACATGTTCCCTTTTGAAACTTTCTCACGAAGTTTTCCATTTCTTCATCATCTTCTGAATCATCACTGCAACTACATTCTCACTTTGGCTTTTTCTTGCAAATTGACTTTGATTGTTACTTGTTACTTTTCTTTGTCTTCTTAGATGCTTTGAATGCAAATTCCTTTGTAACAAAATTTTCTTGTTTTTTCCTCATCTCATAAGTTGTGAGTATCCCCTGTAGCTCGTTCATGGTCATTGTATCTAGAACCACTCTTTCTTCTAGGAATAAGATCTTTGAGTCAAATCTCATTGGTAGAGATATTAATTCCCTTTTAACAACAACCAATTCCTTTATCTCATCTCCGAAGACTTTGATGTCATTTACTACCTTATGAATACACATAAATTATGTTGTTATGTTTTCATCATCATTCATATTTAATTGTTCTAACTTTTCTATGAAAATTTTAAGTTTGGCTTCCTTAACTTTGTCATCTCCTTCATAGATAGTCTTTAGTTTGTCCCACATCTCCTTCGCAGATTCACAGTGCATGATTTTAGTAAACATTTATTCATCTACACCATTTTGAATAATGTTCTTGTCTCTTGAATTATATTTTTCAAATTTTTTTCCATCCTTGTCTATTGGAGGAGTAGCCGGTGCTTTGTATCAATCCACCACTAATTTCAAAACATTGACAGATGGTTATATGACAACTATATATATCATAAAACAATTATATATCATAAAATATGATGTGGGTTTTGTATATATTTGGTGAGCATGAGAATCCCTATGTTATACATCTCTATTCCAAATTTCAGCCCAACCCTGATTGCAGATTTTGAGATATGGCTATTTTACTGTAGAAAACCAATTTTTGGAGGGTTGTTGAATCGTCACACCCTAGAGAAGGATAAAGTGAAACAATGTTGAACCGTTGCACCCTAGTGAAGGACACAGTGCGATGATTGTGAAAAATTGAATCCTCACACCCGAGATGAAGAACATAGTGCAACGACATCAAACCTTGGTTGTGTATATTCTGCATTAATGCTTGGAAAAATAAATTTTCTTAAGTCTGAGTGAAATCGGCACACCCTTCGATAGGGATAGGATGTGATGATTCCAATCATCACACCTTTCGATATGGATAGGTCGTGACGATGGCAGAAACTAGGTTTACTAAAATCCTCTTTCACTCTTCTCTGGCCTGTCTGGGTTTCTCGAAGCAGCTCGGCTCAAATACCATGTCAGAGTTTCATGGAAACCTACATAGGAGACCTAGATAAAGCATACACAAACAAAGATGATCAAGAAAAGGAAGAGAGATACAAAACGAAGAATGAGAATAAATGTCTATTATGATCTAATCAATCAGTGAGTGATCTTCACTCATATAAGAAATGACATTTTGTAATTAGGAATGCATGCATAATAGTGACGGTCTACAATTAGAAAGTCTAAAATAGAACTAGTCAATTAACTCCCACTGAACTAGTGTTAGTCCCACTGAACTAGTGTGCCAAAAATAGAAATTTATCGAACATATCCTGGGTGTATTATTGTTTTGTTGCCAAGGATGAATTTTGGGTATAGACAACAAGGATCATTGTGCATGTTTTGTTTATTTAAAAAAAAAAATCATCATTAGCACATGCAATACTATGGTTCGAATGGTTACATTATTACTATTGAATTGGAAATGTTCCATAAGTCATAATACATAGAATGTTATAAATTAAGGATTTCTAGGAAGTTAAATGGTTTTATTGAGACAACAAGAAATTTTCATGCAATTAAGGAACAATGAATATTNTGTACCAATATATTCCAAAAACTTGTATCCAACCTGTATCAATAGCCTTTGATCAACCTGTACTTGTAATCAAAATTTTTCCAACAAAAACCAATAGTTATGCGACTTGTCTATGTTGCAGCTCATGTATGTACATGACCTATCTATACTACAATGTACGTATGTACATGACTTGTCTATACTACATGCTACATACACCTTCAAAAATCTAGGGTTTTCACATTTCTGAAAATCAGACCCTTTGTTGCCTCTGTCACATCAACTTGAAACCTATCACTCTGTCCATTCTGTAGTTGTGCCTTATGCATACATCATCATACATATCCCTTAACGAAGTGCATCTATGTCTCTCTAGTCATGTTCCATACATGTGTATACAATAATGATCAAGTGAAATAACTCTCATATGGACTAGACATCAAACTGTCACTGATATGAAGCCTCAAAACACACCAAAAACTTCACCAACACATCACAAACAAAACCATAAACCTTGCACCAAGAAATACAAGCTATGTCTCAAGACTTGAACCAACAAGATGTATCAATGAATAATACCAACATACCAATGATGTATTTATGTAGATCTATCTCATACCATAAGTGCCATAGAACCAACATCCTCTCTAGGGTAAAACATCAAACTCCCATAACCATATCTCATGGAGACAACAACATCCAACTACACATAAGAATATGACATAGATTTTGAGTCTGTAGATAGACCTGTTGTACCTAATAACTATATACATTCATGGGAGCTTTCTTTCATACTCTGAGAATATAACACCTTCAACAACTCAATATTTGATAGTTTTTCCCAACTATGTGTGCCTTGTTCTCCTTCATCTCACATACATACGTGCCTTTCTCCACTGCATCCCACATACACCTCAAAATATAGGTTTTTTTTTGTATTTCTGCAATTCTGAAACTTTCTCCACCAACCCTACTTTGCTGCCTCAGACTTACTTAACTTTAGATACACCAATGAGTACATGCAATAATCATTTCAAAAATAATAGATATTCAATGTTCTCATTAGGTGCTAATAGGAGGCCCTTTCTCTTTTATTTATGCTTCTCCAAGTATCTTCCTCAAGGGGTTATCTTCTAACTAACTTTACCTAAATTCCTTCTTTTAGGGTTAACCCACTTCTAACCACTTTATCCACAAATAGTAAACTCTCCACTTCTAGTTGCAACCAATTTATATTTAATTATTTTCTTTTTGCAACAACTCAACTCATGATTAACTCCTAGTTTCCCCACTTTGACCAGTAAACTTATTCTAGGAGATTCTAGAAGAAATTGACTTATTTAACCTTATAAGGGCTTCTAGATAACTCATGAGGGTTTTCCAACTTAATATGGCCATAACTCTCTAACCACAAGGATTTATGTGATGTTCCACATATCACCAGAAATTGCATGACATGTACAATCTATATAGAATAATATTACCTACATATTCACTAATATTCATGTATTTAAATATCAAACAAACTCAGGTCCCTTACCCATACCTTTTTCTACCGGAATTCACTATCAGACTTATCCAAGGGTTGACATCAATATCTAAGGGTTGGGATCAATCTAAAATATCACTCTCCAAGGGTTGACATCAATGCCAACCAACAACGCATATCAACTATCCATCAACCTAAGACAAATGTCCAACAATATCCCCCTTTGGCATTGATGGAAACACTTACTAATGACATTATTTCAATCTCTCCTCATTATTGTTTCTATATCTCCCCATTTGACATCAATGGAAAAGGGAATCTCCCTTTAGAGATGATCCCCTGTCTTCGTTCCTTTGATTACATTCTCTATCCCTTTGACAGAGGATTAACTCCCCCTATCTATATGAAATTATACCTTCTCTAACGAATCATGCTTAATAAAATAAATCCTGATGTGGGTATGTCTCCCTCTATCTTCCTTCATGGTCTCTCTCATTGATTACTTCTCTACATCTTTTTGTGTAGATCAATGTATGTCTTCATGTACCTTCTTTATTTTGGAGTTATTGTCCATTGGTGCTTCCTTGTGTAATAAATTGAAGTATATGAAAATAATTCAAAATTAAATCATTCACGAGTTTAAATATTCAACTAATCATCCAAGATTATCTGAACCACTTTCTAAACAAATCTGTAAACACAATCTTTGAATCCATGCTCTGAGCTAGTCTTTGAACTAGGTTGTCATGAACTCATGCTCTCATCCACTCAGATACATCTTTCCAAACCTACTATGTGTTCTTACGAATTCATCTATGTCCATACTGTCCATAACTCTACTATACAACTTTCCATAATATTTATCCATATGACATTATAGTATCATGATATATTCACTGCTGCAATCGATCATTCTGTCATATTTTGCTTCTCCTAATTGGATGCTCTGAAACTGTCTACTTGAACTCCACAAGATATTTGAAGGATTGTTTTCAAATATGTAATAGCTATTGCACTAACTCGCCTTGTCTAATATGGATATTACCTTGGAGTATCCAATCCATATGGATCAGAACAATACCCGTTTTGATGTGGAGTCATCTTCCTCTTCGTATGTATATACATCTTCCCTTTCATTCTCTTCCTGAATTTTGTCATCATCCTGAGTTTTGACATATTTTTCATTTTCTACTTGAGTTCCAACACCTTCTTGTTTTCCTATAAATTCATCATTATCTTTTTCTACTACAAATCCTAGAAGTACAATTCCTTGGACCTGTTATTGATTTACCTTCTCCTCTTGTTTTTCATTTCTTCTACAAACCTTCTTGTGTTCCACATCAACATTTTCTTTCATGGGAGGCATTATAATGTTTCTACAATTTCGAGTTGTGTGTCCATAGTTGTGGCATTTTTTATATTCAATATTTTGTGGGGCCACATACGCATTTCTTTCCTAATCCCTACTATATGTAACCTTATGTCCAAAGTTAGTACAATAAAAAAAATGACAATAAAAGTAATTTACATACCTAGGAGTGAATGATTTTACTTGTGGTGTAATCCTCTTGTGATTTTATGTTCGATTATCAATATCATCTCTTTGGTTGTTTGCTTCACAATGATTGAAGCTTCCTTGTTGCTTGAATGTAGAGGGTCTTCTGTATTCATTTCTTTCTGATTTGTGTTGAACATGATTCTTTCCTTTGAGAACTTTTGCATAACTCTTTTGTTATGTTTCTTTTTTCATGGAGATTGAACCTTTATTAATATGCATTTGATTGTATTCTAGTATGGACCTATCATAGTGTAGCCTTTGATTGTTGATGATATTATTGAATGTCTTGGTGCTATCTTGTTTCATGTCCTTCTTCTGAAGATCTTTTCTTAGAGTGTCTTCTTTTGATTACAACCTTTCAATCATCTTCTCCTTCTCTGCTAATTGACTTCTGAGTATTTCTTTAATCCTTTTGTCCTCTTCTACCTGGAATTTCAACTTCATAATCATCTTGTTTAATTCCTCTTGGTTGACATTATTAGTTTCCCTTAGTTCTTTCTTGAACAATTTTTTTTTTTCTTTCTTTCCTTAGTTATTCTAAGGCACTAATTAGTTATCATCTGAGATTGATTTTTCCTTCTTCTTATGAAATATCTGAGTTTCTTATTTTTTTTCCTTAGCCATAAATAATACCTTTTTTGAATCATTGTTAGTTTCATCATCTTCACCAAATGAGAACCATCTTTTCTTGAGTATATATTTTTCTTGAAGACTTTCTTTTTGTTTTTCCAGATTCCTTTTTTATATCTCTTTTCTTTTCTTTCTTGGGATCTTCCTCTTCATCACTATCTGAACTTCTGGCATAAGGAAACTTATTTTCAAAATGACCAATTTTACCGCAATTAAAACATTTCAATGAAATCTTACCTTTATATTTACATGTTCCCTTTTGAAACTTTCTCACGAAGTTTTCCATTTCTTCATCATCTTCTGAATCATCACTGCAACTACATTCTCACTTTGGCTTTTTCTTGCAAATTGACTTTGATTGTTACTTGTTACTTTTCTTTGTCTTCTTAGATGCTTTGAATGCAAATTCCTTTGTAACAAAATTTTCTTGTTTTTTCCTCATCTCATAAGTTGTGAGTATCCCCTGTAGCTCGTTCATGGTCATTGTATCTAGAACCACTCTTTCTTCTAGGAATAAGATCTTTGAGTCAAATCTCATTGGTAGAGATATTAATTCCCTTTTAACAACAACCAATTCCTTTATCTCATCTCCGAAGACTTTGATGTCATTTACTACCTTATGAATACACATAAATTATGTTGTTATGTTTTCATCATCATTCATATTTAATTGTTCTAACTTTTCTATGAAAATTTTAAGTTTGGCTTCCTTAACTTTGTCATCTCCTTCATAGATAGTCTTTAGTTTGTCCCACATCTCCTTCGCAGATTCACAGTGCATGATTTTAGTAAACATTTATTCATCTACACCATTTTGAATAATGTTCTTGTCTCTTGAATTATATTTTTCAAATTTTTTTCCATCCTTGTCTATTGGAGGAGTAGCCGGTGCTTTGTATCAATCCACCACTAATTTCAAAACATTGACAGATGGTTATATGACAACTATATATATCATAAAACAATTATATATCATAAAATATGATGTGGGTTTTGTATATATTTGGTGAGCATGAGAATCCCTATGTTATACATCTCTATTCCAAATTTCAGCCCAACCCTGATTGCAGATTTTGAGATATGGCTATTTTACTGTAGAAAACCAATTTTTGGAGGGTTGTTGAATCGTCACACCCTAGAGAAGGATAAAGTGAAACAATGTTGAACCGTTGCACCCTAGTGAAGGACACAGTGCGATGATTGTGAAAAATTGAATCCTCACACCCGAGATGAAGAACATAGTGCAACGACATCAAACCTTGGTTGTGTATATTCTGCATTAATGCTTGGAAAAATAAATTTTCTTAAGTCTGAGTGAAATCGGCACACCCTTCGATAGGGATAGGATGTGATGATTCCAATCATCACACCTTTCGATATGGATAGGTCGTGACGATGGCAGAAACTAGGTTTACTAAAATCCTCTTTCACTCTTCTCTGGCCTGTCTGGGTTTCTCGAAGCAGCTCGGCTCAAATACCATGTCAGAGTTTCATGGAAACCTACATAGGAGACCTAGATAAAGCATACACAAACAAAGATGATCAAGAAAAGGAAGAGAGATACAAAACGAAGAATGAGAATAAATGTCTATTATGATCTAATCAATCAGTGAGTGATCTTCACTCATATAAGAAATGACATTTTGTAATTAGGAATGCATGCATAATAGTGACGGTCTACAATTAGAAAGTCTAAAATAGAACTAGTCAATTAACTCCCACTGAACTAGTGTTAGTCCCACTGAACTAGTGTGCCAAAAATAGAAATTTATCGAACATATCCTGGGTGTATTATTGTTTTGTTGCCAAGGATGAATTTTGGGTATAGACAACAAGGATCATTGTGCATGTTTTGTTTATTTAAAAAAAAAAATCATCATTAGCACATGCAATACTATGGTTCGAATGGTTACATTATTACTATTGAATTGGAAATGTTCCATAAGTCATAATACATAGAATGTTATAAATTAAGGATTTCTAGGAAGTTAAATGGTTTTATTGAGACAACAAGAAATTTTCATGCAATTAAGGAACAATGAATATTTTGTGTTGGTTGTGGAGCCTGATTATATTCCTGATTCAGAGGTCCTTGCTTTCAGCCGTCTTTATGCCCCATGAAGTATTTACACCCCAAAAGTATGTACACTCTTCCACGCGGGGGAGTGCAGAGGGGGAGTACCCCCTCTGCGGGGTCCGGGGGGCCTATCCCCCCGGTTGGGGGGTCTAGGGGCAAGCGGGGGTTTGTGGCCAAAGCCCCCGAAGCAAAAATTGCCTTGTAAAAGTATATTGTAATTTCATTGTAGATCTGGACCATTCATTATAAGGTCTCAGATCTAACGGTAGAGATTATGTTAGGGTTTTTTGCCCTAGAAGGAAACCCTCTTTTATGAGGGAAATGTATTGCGGCTATGTATGATGGTGAATATTGTATTCTGAGAGAGGGGATTGTGAGAGAAAGAAGAGGAAGTTACAACGTGTTTTGTTGTAGGTTGTATCCCTTCATTTGCTGGATAATAATAAAGGAAGGACCTGGCAATTTCTCTGGTGGAAGTAGCCCACACTCGGTGAACCACGTAAATCTGTGTCTCTCTTGTATTGTGTGTCTTCTGTGTTTTTTTTCTGCATTTGTTTTATTTTATTTCTCCGCGCTCCTGTTTTTCTAACAACTGGTATCATATCGTAAGGTAACTCGCAAGAAAAGAGGGTTCCTGGTTCAAGTGGGAGCAATGTTGGAAGATGGAAAGTTTAGGGTCAAGAAATTTAATGGCCAAAACTACCAGTTATGGAAGATGCAGATGGAAAACTATTTATATCAGAAGGATCTATTCCTACCATTGAGTGGAGTAGAAAAGAAGCCGACAGCCATGAAGGACGAAGAATGGGAGATTCTTGACAGAAAGGCTCTAGGAACGATACGGCTGAGCCTGGCAGCGTCGGTGGATTTCAATATTTTGAAAGAAAATACAATGAAGGGTTTGATGGACGCGCTGGCCAAATTGTATGAAAAACCCTCGGCATCGAATAAGGTATTTCTAATTAAGAGATTATTTAATATGAAGATGTCATAAGGTGGGTCTGTTGCATATCATTTAAATGAATTTAATACCATTACTAATCAACTAAGTTTTGTAAAAGTGGACTTTGATGATAAGGTTAGGGCTCTTCTAATCTTGTGCTCATTGCCAGAAAGTTGGAATGGCTTGGTCATGGCTGTAAGTAACTCTGTCTCTGGTTCAAATACT
>JZKD02S0940006.1:151333-163679 GCA_000966675.3 Picea glauca | reverse complement strand
CCCAATATTGACCCCAGTCTTAAAGATCATACCAACATTACTTTAACCTTGTTGAATACCATATTAGAGACCGCTAATACCTGGGTTGAGCTTGAATTCTCATGGGTCATTATTGAACAAGACATAAGTTTCCAATAACGTTGGGAAGATAGGCAAAGATAGCCTAGGAATCAGATTTATCTTTCTTTTTCCTACAGTTTTGATCTTTTTTTACATGTCCTTAAACCCTCGTATCTCTAGTAGAAGAAGAGGTTTATCACCTGAGATTAATCCTATTTCTGAAATAGGAAGAAGAAACATTGTTTTGTCATTCAAACAAAGTACTCTAAGGAGAACTTTGTCTGATTCATCCAATTCTTCTTTTTCTCCCTTAGTTCACAAGATGGAATCTAGTGGTGTCTCCAGTGGCACTGGAGCTAATTCTTCATCTCAACCTTTAGCCTCATCAGTGATTGGTATATTTGATATTTTTCAATTCCCTGTCCAACCCACCACAAACCTCGCCAAAGTCTTAAAAAATTATGGCCTTTTTCAGTTTGAAGAAGATGCTACAACTATTCAGTGGCATGTTTCCTCCCCTCTTAAAGTAGCACCTGCTACCCATCCACTTCCTAAATTCAAATAGAATCTCCCTAGGTTTTTGAGGAATAACATGGTCACTATGAATGAACACTTGGTGGAATTTTCTAATGCCTTTGATAACATAGGAGCCAATGAGAATGACACTTGTATGCACTTATTTGTTAATTCCATTGAAGGGAAGGCTGCGACCGATTTATTTGACCTTCCTCCTAAGATTCTTTCCACTTGGGAGGAGTTAGTCTATTGGTTCAAGTCTACCTATTGGCAATCCAATATCCCAACCGAGTAGTTACATGAGTACAATAACATTGCTTATAAGGATGGTGAAACTATCAAGGCTTTCAACTTGTGTTTCACTAAATTATATAACCAAATCCATGAACTCATTCACCCTCATAACCAATCCTCTTTCATGCATTACTATAATGCTCTACCTTCCCCCTACCATCACAGGATTGAAGAAAAGGAAATTGATAACCTTGGTTCCGCTTTGCATACATTTTTAGAGTATGAAGAAAAGATCGAAAGAACAAGTCTTCCTAAGGGAGATTCAATTAAACAAATGGATATGTCATCCCTCTTAAAACTTGTACAAGACATGAATAATAAAATGATAGCATATGAGAGGAAACGAAATGTCCTCTCTATTACCCTTGGGGCCTCAACTTCTTCTTCACCACCCTTTAAGAATCTTAAAGAAAATAACTTTCAACCTAAAGCTATCATGCCTCGTAGTTGGTGAAATGTTTGTGAGGAACACCATGAGGAAAGTACATGTAAGGTAAAGAAGAGTGTTAGAGATAAAATATTTGGTAAAAGACCTGAAAATACTATTGTTTTCCTAGACTTTGCAGATCCAGAGGATGTTATGATCATAAATACTAGGAATAAATCCTATTCTCCAAAAGGTAAATATGATCCTCCTCTCACTTCTTCAATCACAAGCTCATATTCACCATCTTCTACTATTCAGGTTTATTAACCTCCTAGAAGTCAAGGAACTACCTCTCCTCTTCCCTCTTCCAAATACACCATTCCCAATTGATTGGATAATATTAAAGTTGATGCTACGCTCCTGGACATGGTTGTCATCCTTGAGAAAAAAAAACATCTGCAAAATTTTATGGAAGGAAAATCTTCCATTGTAGCCAACCTCTCTAAAGAAGTAGATGAAGAGGATTCGACTATAAATAAGGTAGGTGTACATAACTTTAGAGACCCTATAAAAAACCCCCCATTTTTTATTTCTGTAAATATTATAGACAAAGTTGCCCATTGTTGTCTCATTGACGACAGTTCAGATCCAGGTGTAATGTCGAAGATTATTATGGAAGATCTAGGCTTGTCTTGTGCAAATGAAAATGCTAGAATCATGCTCTCTTATAATAGTTTACAACAAACGACCATAGGTGAAATAAAAGACGTGACCTTGGTTTTGTGTGCTCATCCTAAAATAAGGACAACCCTTAATATTCAGGTAATTGATATGCCAATGAGTAATTACTCGATCAACTTAGGAAGATATTGGAAAGCTTTGATGGGTGGATACCTCTCACTCGACGGGACACATTTATTCGTTCCTTGGAATGGTAAAAACATCATAGTATTAAGGGAGGGGAGAATTTCACCTTATATAGAAGGCATCCCACAGACTAATGTGAATTATATCGAGGAGGACCTAGGAGTGTACTCCATCTTCATAGATTAGGACAACACTACCTTGGAACAAATTGACATAGAGGATGGGATGTAGTGCATGCACTTTGATGGTTCATGCTCGAATGAAGGAAACAAACCTGGTATTATCTTGTACTCTCCTATGGGTAAAACTCATAACTTTTCTTATAGGTTAGACATTTCTTGCACAAACAATGTCATTGAATTTGAAGCATTATTACTTGGCATTGAAAATGCCTATAATCTAGGTTGTGGTCACCTTATAGGTTTTGGGGATTTCGAACTTGTTGTAAACCTTTTACATAAGATATATTCTCCTAGCAACAATTTAATGAAATGTTACACCCAAATTGTTTGGTCACTTATCTCGAACTTTCTATCTTTCAACATCACTCATGTTAAAAGGGAATTGAATTCAATGGATGAAAAGTTAGTTGTTTTTGCAGCCTCTCCTACTCGACAACTTCTTCCACAAATAACTTATTGTACCTTTCAATATTTGTATCGTTCGCATATCCCTTACAATGTAGAGTCATGGCAAGTCTTCCCTAGTGATGAGAACATATTTTCATTCATCCAAAATGAACCTTATAAGCCTAGGGAAATTATATCCATGGAAGATAACAAAATTCCTAAGGGATTGAATGCTCTAGAAAGTTCATTTTCATCGAGTGATGTAGGAAACAAAGAAAAAAATGAATAAGAGGAGTAAAAGAGGAAAGTGGGTGAAACCATTTCCTTGAACATTGGAACACCCGAGTCTCCAAAGAACGTTAAAATAGGTGCCTAATGTTTTGATGAATAAAAATTGAAGTTCACTAAGTTTCTTGGTGAATTTCAATATGTTTTTTCTTGGTATTATGAGGATCTTAGTGGTTTTGATACTACTGTTATACAACATGCCATTCCTATCAAGGAAGGCATAAAACCAGTTAGGAAAAAAAAAAGACCCATTAACCCTTCACTGGAAACAACTATTCGAGAGGAGTTGGAAAAACTCTTGTAGGATGGGATAATTCTCCATGTTAAGTATTTTGAGTGGGTTTCTAATTTGGTTCCCATTCGGAAAGAAAAAAATCATATTAGATTATGCGTTGATTTTCGTGCATTGAATAAGGCCAGTGTTAAACACCATTTTCCTCTCCCTAATATGGAAATGATTTTGCAACAAGTTGCAGGGTCACAGATGATGTCCTTACTTGACAGTTTTTCTGGTTATAATCAAATCAAGGTGAAAAGGACAAATAAATATAAAACCACTTTTATTACTCATTGGGGCACTTTCTCTTATGAACGTGTTCCTTTTTTCTTATCTAATGCAGGTGCCACTTTTCAAAGAGATATGAAAACATCTTATGATGATTTGATCGGTAAAATTATTCATATTTATCTTGATGACTTAACTGTGTATTCTAGAAATCGAACAGATCATTTCAATCATTTTAGAAAGATTCTCATGCGATGCAGGAAATTTGGATTTTTTCAAAATCATTCTAATTCTATCTTCGACATTACCAAGGGAAAGATCCTTCGACACATTGTCTTTGATTCAGGAATAATCATAGATCCTAAAAGGATTGTTGTTATCCTAAATATTCCCTCTCCTACTTCCAAGAAGGAGGTTCAATCGTTCATGGGTGTTATTAACTTTGTTTGTAGGTTTGTTCTTGATTTTGTTGTAATGGTCAAGACAATTCACAATATTATTAGGCAATATCATTCCTTTTCTTGGACAGATGATGTCGAAAATGATTTCGTAGGAATCAAGAAGGCAATCAGTTTTTCACCATTTTTGGCGAAGCCATATTTTGAGAAAGAATTTATGATATATACTAATGCCACATAGGAAACAATTTCTTCTATCCTCTTGCAATGTGATGACCAAGGTAATGAAAAACCAGTGGCTTACATGAGTCAAAGCTTGTCAGATGATTATTTTAAATATTCTTTTATTGAAAAACATGCTTTTGCTCTTGTTAAATTTGTTGAAAAACTTCCCCACTTCATCTTAGGTAAGCATACACTGGTAAATGTCCCTTTGCCTACTGTCAAGATTTTACTCTCATAGACTTATATTTCATGAAATATTGCACATTGGCTTTCCAAGATTCAAGAGAATGATCTAACCATCATGAATTTTAAAACTATCAGGGGATGTGACTTAGCCCTTCACTTAGCTTAGCATACTGAAATGAGTGAAGAAATTTATAAACAAGATAGCTCTCTATCAACATTGTTTTACATTGACAATCAAATCCTTCCAGTGTCTGATCATCAATGGTATAAATATATAGTTTATTACTTGCAAAACCAAATATGTCTAGATAACTTAGACACTGATCAAAGAAGAAGGCTTCGTCTTGAATCTTCTAGATGTGCCATTATAGGAGACTTCTTGTTTAGGTGATATGGCGATGGTATGTTACTTCATTGTGTGAACAATGAGGAAGCACAAAATTTGTTGCAAGAGACTCATGGATATTAAAATTTTGTTATTCATGTAGAAGGTCACTTTTCTTTTAAAACCACTTCTTTTAAGATTATAAGGAAAGGGTACAATTGGCCTTCAATCTTTAGTGATTCTTACATTTTTTCAAGATCTTGTGACAAGTTTCAAAAGTTTGTTGGGAAAGAATGTCTTTCTCCTATGCCTTTACAACATGTCCTTTCTGACTTTCCTTTTTCAAAATGGGGGTTGGACATTATTGGTCCTATTGATCCTCCATGTTCAGCAGGGGAAGTTTTTATCTTGATGGCTACATACTATTTAAAAAAATGAACTAGAGTTCTTCTGCTTAAGCATTCACAAGATGAGGAGGTGATTTATTTTCTTGAAACTAATATTTTTTCCAGATTTTGTCTTCCTTTGGAAATTATTACAAACAATGGTCCCTCTTTTATTTTTGCTAAGATGACCTAGTTTTTAGATAAAATGGGGCTTAAACATTTTACCTCATCATCTTATTATCCCCAAGGTAATGGGCATCCCTAGTCTACCAACAATAATCTGGTTATAATTATCAAGAGGCTCATTGAAGATAAGCCTCGTCACTAGCGCACTCTCTTCACTTACACCCTTTGGGAAGGTCACACTACCACCAAGGTGAGAACTGGTTGCACTCCTTTCTAGCTCATTTAGGATCAAGAAGCCATCATTCCTATCAAGCTTGAACTTTCCTCCCGAAGGTTAATGCTACATATCGGAGAATTAAATTCTTGTGATGTTTCTCAAAGAATGAATGCACTTTTGGATTTAGAGAAGAAAAGGACGTTTTCCTTGGATAATATAAAAATAATACAACAGACTATTAAAAAATATTTCAACAAAAGTGTCATCAAATTTAAGGTTAATGAGAGGGTATTGTTGTGGGATTATTCTCATGCTAATATAGGAAGGTATTCAAAGTTACAAAAATTATGGTTGGTTCCTTTTAAGATCATCTTTTGTAATAGGTGAAAATTCTTACTTCCTAAAGGACTTACAAGAGCGATTATTTTCCTATAGCACTAATGATTCCCACTTAAAACACTACGTAGAACCAACTTAAAAGTTTTAATGTTGTATGGAATATTTTTTGTATTATAGTTTGTTTTATTTCCCTCGATTTTACATTTCTGTTGTTTCATTTCTATTATTTCATTTCTGCTTATTTCAATTTTGTTGTTTCATTTCTTTCCATTTTGTTTTTATTTGACTTCATTTCTGGTCAAAATAAAATGTTGGATCAATTTTGTCACAACGACACTATTCTACAAAGTATTGTTAATCAATAACAATCAGGTTACACAATTGTCATGATGTTCCCCTTGAAAGCATCATTGAAATTGTTATCTGCTTCAACTGTTGTTTTATAAGATAGTTGGTTTTATCCCTCTTCTCCTTTCCTTCCATCCACTCCAAGACTCAAAACAGAATTTCAGAAAATGTTTCTCCTTGAAGTCAAGAATGATTTAAAATGATTATGCTTATAGGGATAAACCCCCTCATACTTAGCACTTTCCATGAGTTATTCCCGAATTCCTAGACCTTTTTCCCTTAAATCCGCTCACTTCCCCTTGTTGCATAATCATTCTAATGTATATATTCTTGATCTGATGTTACATGCTCCGCAAAAATAGATATTGTGAGTTCTTAATCTGTTGGAAACAGATTTCCCCATGGAGTCGCCCGTTTCTTGACAATTAAAATCACAACGATGATTTCCACCCGCAAATGATTGCTAAGTGCTATTATTTAATTATTATAATAATATAATACTAGTAAGTGGGACCCCCTTCTCAACTATAAGCACAAGGATAGACATGTTATTCTTATATGTTGTTGTTGTTATCATGTTGCCTACACATTCCTATAAAGTTGATTATGCAGTATTGGTTTCATTTGATATGATAAATGGGTAGTTGAGGCATTATTGCTAAATGTTGTTGGTATTTATTTGCAATACATAATAGTTCCATGGGTGTGAGGATCATGTACTTGTTTACAGGTGCTATGTTATGTTATAACCTTGATTACTAATCCATATATAATTTATGCAAAGGATAATTTAATGGGAGGTAGCTCAAAACAAAAGAAAGGAACCATGTATTAGTACTAAGGCCATGGTAAAAGACTACATATAAACTTCAAATGAATGTATAAATGGATACAAGTGTTGGACCTAGCTATTATAATATGTGTTTTGGTTAAAAGATTATGCAATTTTTATTAAAGAGTGGAATCGACGCACATATAGTAACGTTTATATGTGATTATCATATGGAGTTATGGAAGGAGGTTAACGTATAGATATGATATATCTCAGGTGGCGCACTATGCAATTGATATGGTATCGAATTTAAGAAAAGATATGGCATTGAATTATACATTGAGTATGGTTTGATGTTAATGGTGGATGTTATGTTAGTGGGATGCATCATACACGAAATTGAATAAGGTCAGTTAAGGAAGCAATGTGCATTTACTGCAAGTCACTCCAAACCTTCCTTGAGCTTGTCACCCTATCATAGTTTCATTATTGCTAAGCTGGTTGTGGAGGTTTCGCATTTTCAGGGCTGGAAGGGGAAAACTCAGCCAGTTCATCATTGAAGCAATTTTCTCATAGGTATGGCTCTTATCTTTCCATACATGATGAAATCTCTGTATTATGAATCATACGATGGCTCAGGAATGCATGGATTTTGTGTTTTCTTGAGTTTTCAATTTAGTGTAATTTTTTTTTATAGGTTCTATGTGATTACTACAAAATGTTGGTATGTGTAAGCAAAGTATGGGTGTATTGATTGTAGAGTTTATGCATTGGTTATTAACTCAGATAGTTTTTTTTTTATGATGATTCTTTGCAGGAAATGGTAATAGTAGTGCAACAGGTTCTGAGTTTTATTCTTGAAGGTTTTTAACCACCAGTTTGTGTTTCAGTGGTTGTCAGCTCGTTTTCCCTCTCGGTTGTTGTTGTAATATCTATCCAAGATGAAAATCAATTGTTCATAGTTGGTGTGTTTATTTTATATAAGCACCGAGCTATTGTTGATGACTCATTCCTTATTGTCATTTCACTAAAAGTTTTTCAAAATTCCAATCTTGGTTGGCCTTGAATGTTTAATGGAGGCTTGTGTATATATCAAATTGATATGAGATGCATTCTGGCCTTATTTTCGTGAAGAGTTTTCACACCCACTCCTCTCATATATACTATAATGATGACTATATGTTGTGAGGCCTCACTTTAAATTTCTAACAAAAGTTATCGACCTCTTGGGTGTTGGAAAGAGACATGGTCTCTCTGTGTTGTGTGTACTCTTCATTGTTAAATTAACCCTCATTCCTTGCTGCAAAGAAAAGGATTTTGGAGGCATATATGTGTGTTTGTATTGGTTAGCTCGAATTTCTTTAATATTCACTCGGGAATTCACTTATGGTTCTGTCAAAAGCTTGGAGTTATAAGTTGAAGGATTATGTTTTTTTTTTTTTAATAGCATGGCTCTTTGATTTTTCTTTTTTATGATTATATTATGGCCTATGGTTGTTAATTGATGGTAAATGGATATGAGGATATGAAATACCATGAGCTCTCTTCATCTTTTTTTAAAAGACAAGCAGACTTTTGTTGCCTCTCTGCATTAAATTTCTAAAGATCTCGACTTGGACTATGACTTGCATCTACCTTCCTCGGGAACCTTTTGGGGTTTGTCAAGTTTTTTGTTATTATTTTAATGATTGTGGAGGTTTAAAGGAACGAGATCCCTCATTTGAAAACCCACCTTATTGTTTGAATCTCTGTGTGTTCTTTCTGTGATGAATTCGTTTGAACAAAGAAGAAATAAAATATATGGTTACCTACATCTTGAGATCTTCACTTCTATTCGATTATGGTCTTGGTTACTATGTTTAAGCCTATCATGATCATGATTTCATTTAAATATAAGAAGACACTTGTGCGAGTGATTGTTTGACCAAGCACGATCATGGTTCTATCTAGGTTTAGCAGATATTCCTATGTGTTAATTTAGTTATGTTCTCTTCATACATCTGATGGGAATCACCATGCAGACTATGATTGTTTTAAAAGGAAGTGTATACATATTAATTCACACAGAGATCAAGCTCGGGGTTATATTTTTGGGGTTCATTGTTGCCATTGATCCAATATTGTTTGAATTATGTGATGGAGACATGTGTATGATTGGTTCACCGAGCATGCTCTTAAGTCTATCCATGATTTTAAAAGGAATCTATGTGTGTTTAAATCGGGCCCAATTTTTATTAAAGGACAATGATTGTTGATTGTTTATCGTGGGTGTATTCTTGTTTTGCTGATAAGGATGAATGTTGGAATAGACAACAAGGATCATTGTGCATGTCTTGTTTATTTAAAAAAAAAAAAAAATGGTTCAAATGGTTCAAATGGTTTGTTTATGTAGTACTATGGTTCAAATGGTTACATTGTTAGTGTTGAATTGGAAATGTTTCATAATTCATAATACACAGACCATTATAAATTAAATATTTCTGGGAAATTAAATGGTTTTATTGAGACAATGAGCAATTTTCATGCAATTGAGGAACAATGAATGTTTTTGTCTTAGAAGTGGATATTTTTGGATTAAATTTGAAACATAATTATTATAGTTGATTGATTTAATTTATTTTATGAACAATATCCATCTAATTCCCTCTGATTTTCTCACTTCTTTCACTCATTATAAATCCCATTGCGATCCCAAATTCATTTTTCGTGCCCTTTTCAATAAAATCAAATTAAAACTCTATATGATAGTGATAAAAAAAACACAGAGATAGATGCTAGGTGATATGTTTTGGTATTTTTGCACAGTCAATTGTTTAATTAATTGTCGAACAATAATCATGTTCTTACTCCTGATCACGATATCACTTTTCCGCTCAACCCAATCCCCTCAGATATTGCATGAACCCTATTTCACCCCCTACTCATTTGAAAATTATTAAATACATTTTGTGGATTGGATTGCATGGGTCTGATGTGATTGTTGAGCCAAACTTTGTTTCATATTAAGAGAATGTCATGTACGGTATGTTTAAGAGCTAGTTTCTAATAATTGTTGCATACAAGATGAGCTTCTTCAGCATAGGAGTTCATGGCTGAATTAATAGGGGCAAAGGAAACTGGAACATAAGGCATAAAAGACCCATATTCTCAATACATTTCAATGCCAATCCTCAATAGTTAAACAAGATCTTTAAAGATGTATTTTTTAATTCGATTGGACAAGGGATAGTCCAACCTAGGCTAGAGAGGCCTCCCTTCCAACCCGAGCATGTCCATGGTATCCATGTGCCCCCTCATGTATCTTTACAACCTGAAGTTCCCGAGAATGACATATGGAAGGAGATTGTTCACCCAATAGTCTCCCACCATCATGGCTGCAAACATTTTTCTTTACCTCCTCCTCCTCCACCTATTAACCCAAATTTTCATATAACCCCTTCACACTCACCTGTACAGTTCTCCCACACAAGAAAATGACTCAAAACTAAGGCCCACCATATGCATGACAAAGGAAAATTTGATGTTGCTCCCCCCTCTCCTTCAAGTGAATCAACCAAGTCAGTATCATCCTATATGTACTTGAGGGATGATTGTTCCCATGTCATCAGTGAAATCAATCCTTAAGGTTCCACCTAACCTGAGGCTAATTCAGGGAAGTCAAAACGAGATAGAAACAACAAAGGAAAAATTGACTCTCAAAGTGGAAAATACGGTTTTTGATTATGTTTTATTATTGATTTATTGAGGACAGTGGACTGCTAAAAGTTTTGGACAACAAATTGTTTTTAGATATTGTGGATATTTACATGTTTTGATATAATTTGAAATATATTTGATATTTCAATTTCAAATAGCTCACTTGCACCCTAAAAAAAGATAACTTTTATAACCTTCCCCTATATAAATTGAATCCCTAATGGAAATAATTATGGGAGACACAAGGAGGGATGTGTTCAATTGCTTGTCTACTTATGTTTATTTTTGTTAAGAAATTAAAGGGAGTCACAAGGGGTCGCACCTACTAGTTATTATTTAATAAAAATATACTTAATTATTATTATTATTATTATTATTATTATTTCCTTCTCTAAACTAAAAGTTAGTTGAGTTTTAGTTAACTTAACTAAATGAGGTAGTTGAATCACTTCAACTAATTTGGAATGCATAAAAGACAAATGAGAAGGAAGAACAATAAGAGAATAGAAGGAGAAAGCATACCGAGGTTTTCTCTTGAATTTTATTGATACAGTTTAGTTTTCATTCATTCTTCAATTCATTAAAATCCTAATTTTGTTTTATGACACCAAGGTCCTATTGTAGACAACAAGGTTAAAAGTTGAACCATATCATGCAGATGCTTGTTTCAGAGGTGTTGATCTATCTTTGATAGTCTATGTAGAATTGTCTATTTATGAATTGAATTCCATGACTGATAAAAGATATTGTGCTGAGTCAAGTGGGAAATAGTCTATGGCAAGCTGATACAGATTTTAAAGTTCAGTTTTTACTTCTTGTCAGAGTTCTTTTGTATGGTCTTCATAGGGGATATCCAAGTTTGACCTTGGTCCATCCCCCCACAGGTATTTTGTAAAGAGAACGATTCTTTTGATTTCCTAGAATGAAATAAATTGATTGCTATTATGTCTCATCTGTGTTAATATGTGACTTGGTATTTTTTCTTTTGATCTCCACAATTACTTTTTGCAATCTATTATATTCATAAAATTATATAAAAATGTTATATTTTGCAACAATCTTTTACTTTAAAAAATCAACCTAAGCCCTTGTAATTAATACTTGTAGATTGGGAAACACTTTTTGAGGCTATAAACATAAGGTAACATTCCTAAATATATTTCCTTAGAAAATAAATATTCAAAAACGCTTGGGTAAGATAATTTCATATATTTTCCCGAACAGGGGGCAAGACATTGTTTAGGATGTTGGGGATTGAGAATTGTTTTTTCTATTATGAGAACATCTAGTGTGAGTAAAAACATATTATGATCTATTTAATTTGACAATAGCTAAGGAGGATAACTTAGTTCTCTCATATGGAGTCATGGTCAGGCTAGGGGGTGATCAGGACAAGTGATCATAGTTGTTTTATTTCTACGGTTGGGTGGAATGTGGTTGTTCCATTTGTTTCCCAACAACAATATTCAAATATATATCTGAGCTATGTACTTTATTGTTGATGTTATATTATGGATATTATTTGGTTGTTAAAACGTTTTACATTTTATACATATAACTAAAATCGGTTTAAAATGGATTGTACAACCATGTTAGATTGTGGATTACCACTATGTAAGAATACCTGGAGTGGTGTTTTTTTTAATATGAAGTATAAATGTTTAGTATATATATGTGTGGATATATATACTCAGCATAATAGTACAAAAAAAATACAACAAGTTTATACTTTTCTTTCTGCAGTATTTGATTATTCACAGTAATGTACAACAATCAAGAATAGAGATTCATAATGGCCCAAATGCACATATACACATTTTTTCTATTTATATTGTAAAACAATCAAGAATAGAGATTCATAA
>JZKD02S0940006.1:126090-148944 GCA_000966675.3 Picea glauca | reverse complement strand
AAAAATAAATATCAAAGATAGAGTAAATGTTCAAAAATGAATTCACGAAATTAACATTTTTTTAGTTTGTAAACATGTGAAAAATCACATAGCTTGAATATGACGTGGGGTTCCTTGCTCCATCATTGGTGTCGAGCAAATATTCCATAACCTGGAGGGGAGAAGTGGATTTTAAAATATCTAATGGTTACCATCGCCACATAAACATGGGTCCCATCATTAGTCTTGCAACCGATTACATTAAAAAAAAAAATCAAATATAATTTCAACTTTATATCACATTTAAACATGTCATCCACCTATTGCATAACCATAATGATAAAAAGTACACAGTATCAAACTTGTTCCACTGATTTGTCGATTCATATCTCATATAGGGTTTTCGAGAAGAAAGTGAGAGTTGATAAGTTAACCTCATAACTTTAGAATAATAAAAGTTTACACATAGTAAATCCTTTCCTCAGAGGCAATACTTTTCCCCAGCCTCAAACTTACGACAGGGTTACGGGACACCGGAGTCAAAATTATCAAACTTATGTTTTACTGTTTAAACCTTAGTCAAGTTTCACACAGTCCTTCAAACACATAGATTTTGAGGTGAATGATGTATAAACTTACCAGGTATAACTCAGACATAACTTAGTGTATTTTGGGGAATTGTTTTCACGATTTTAACTCTTCCCCTATATTTATTGGAACATAAATGTGGTTACAGGCCAGATACTAAAGGCAGATATCTAGTTAAAGAGACCTCTCTGTACAATAGTGGATAACTCTGTGATTATATATATGTATATCATGCCCCTTTTAACCCAAGTTAAATCTGGGCAAGCATCGGGATGTATACTCTCAGCATTGGAGTTTGGAAATTCAAAAATGTAAATAAAGGTACATAATCGTAAATATTTTGATAACTTTTAGGTTAAAAAAACTCAAGGAAACCTCGATACACCCAGACAATTGACGAGAGAGGCAGAGTTATACCAAAGATGTGAAACCTTTGAAGTTGCCGAAGAACTCGTATCTCTATCAAGTTGAGTCAACATAAATAATACAAAATGAAAAAACCTAAATAAACAGTAAACACAACATTATATATATAATCGAACTGGATCTTGCACTATAGGAAACTCTCACTCCCTTTGGATTTATTACAGTCCAGGACTCTCCACATTTTTACTCATAAAGAAGATGTTTGTCTCAGGGTATAAAGGTTTTAGAAAATTAATACAGAAATTTAAGGTGGAGTCATGATAAAACCCTAGACATTGTCGAGTATACTACCAACCTTTAAAATGTTATCTCAGACCACGAAAGATAGGATTAGTAGAAATAATAGGATTTAGAGGGGGACTGATGCACATGGTGAATTTTAGAATTCACAAAGAGAGTTCAGTTAAAACAACTGAAAGATTACTTACCTCACATAGGGGGTACCTGAATGGTGAGTGCCTTTGAGTTGTCCTTCCACTCAGAGTGAGCCAAACTCCACAATTTTTTTTCCCATGCCATCGACTGTCACAACAATAGGATTAATGTTACAAATCTTTGCAAATACACAAATCCAATGGAAGGAATGAACAATAGCCTTATAAAACCCTCCTCCAAATAGATTAATGGTGATAGTTACGAACTGTACCTAGGCCATGTGAATAGAGCGAGATGGAAGAGACAAAATGGGAATGAAGGTCGAGCGATGGAAAAAAGGACTACGCTACAGGACACCATAAATGTTGCAAGCAAGGTTATTTAAGACATGATAGTTTGTTTACCTCTGCAAGCCTCTTATCAATATTTATGGTGAAGCGAGATGACAATCGGTTTAGGGTTACAGTTTAGTCTTTCCTACTCGTTTGGTCATGGTTTGAATATTACCTATTAGATTCATTAGCCCTTATTCCAAAGTTGGTTATCATGGGGTCATTAAACGACAAGAAACGAACAATTTTGCACCAACTGTTTAGTCATAACCATTCTGATTATTAATGCATGTGTGTACTGGTGTCGTATTAGTAATAACTATGAATAATAGAGACACTTTCACATATGATCTGTGGTTTGAATGATACATTTATCCTAAATGTCGTTATATATATATATATATATATATATAACTATTCGATAGTATGTCCAATGGTTTGCGCGAGTAGAATGGAAGCTCTAAGGTGAATAAAATTATTTTGCAAAAGTAGAATGGAATTTCTACGGTGAATATGATTTTTAGTTATTAGGTTACTCTTTCTCCCTCTTGTTTAGGATATGATTGAATTAGTTATATTTATATAACTTTCACCTGTGTCAAAAAATGGTAAGTGGTTGCAGAAGACAAAATAAGCAATAGAATTATTTCAGTAGTATAGTTAATGAGTGCCTAGAATGTTTTGAAGGACGAATGAACAAGTCTAATGACCCTAATTAAAAAACAAATTATTGGTAAATTTGGGGTAAATTACATATGGTATCAAAGGAAAGCTTACAACACTTGGACCTTAAACATGGCCAAAAATGTTTGCTTAGAACATGCTTTCTATTTAATGAGAAACTAACAAAACATTTTCTGTTACAAACAGAAAACCTTTATTTTTGTTGTGATAACGATAGCACAAAATGAAGTAGAGATCAGACTTGAGGAAAATCCCAAGCAAGGACCTCCTCAAGAACCTAAGTTGAACAGTGAGGAAGTTCAGCTACCCAGGTTCTGGAAACCATGAGAAATCCTATTGTGGAACTGCATGTTTTCAAAGCAGTCAATGAGAAACTAAAAAAGGCACAACAAGAACAACAGGAAATAAATGAAGTATTGTTGCATAGCATATTAAAAAATAATATCCCAAAGGACAATAACGAGGAAGAAGAGGTCAGCAAAAGGGCCTCCAAAAATTCTGGTACTGAAAAAGAAAAAGGGGATAGCTCTTCCGAAGGCACACCATCAGCTAAAGATAAAACAACCACAAGAAGAAAAGGGAAATAGGTGGACCACCTGGAAGGAGATTTTAAGAAAATCAAACCGTCCACCTTTTATGGAGAATCCAGGACAGGGGAGGAGGCTGAAGGATGGTTACTAGACATTAAAAAGTATTTCCAGATCTACAATTATTCTAGCAACATGAAGGTCAGAATGGCCATCTATAACCTAAAAGAAAAAGAAATTATATGGTGTTAGGACTTGAATTTGGCCAAGGGCCTAAAGGACAAACAGATGGAGTGGTCATATTTCAAGAAATACTTCAATAAATTGTAATTATCTGAAAGTTACTATGAAATAAAGGCCAAAGAGTTTTATGAGCTACGACTAGGTCAAATGACTATGGATGACTTGATAAACAAATTTATGGAATTATTAAGTTTCATGGCTTATATCCGGGAAAACAAAGTAAAAATCTAATGGTTCTTAAGTTGTTTACCACAATCCTATAAGGATAGAAATTAAATTGACAACCCCAAGTCCTTAAATGAAGTTTTTAGGAAGGCTCGAATGTGTTACGATCAATAAAAACAATGGTTTGAATTTCCCAAGGCTTGGAAAAACAACAAACAAAACATAATGAACTAGTGGAAGAAGGGCTATCAACCAACCCCTTTCTGAAATGCAACAAAGTGTTTTTCAAGGAAATATTTTCACTCCAATAACCAGAACACCCAGGGGGGGAGTAAACTAGTTAACCTAAGAACAAAGAAGTTTGGGGACTACCCTAGAGAACCGTTAAAATGATAGGAATGTGGAGAATCTCACTTAAGGAGGAACTATCTGCGTTTAACTTCTACAACAAGGAATATGGTTCATAACCTCCACAAAGCCTCTACAGTGGGAGATGTGGGAAGAAGCTTACAAAGGATCAATGTAGTCATGGTTGACTGACAAGATAATCACCAGTCCATTGTAGTGGAAGTTGAAGGTAAAAATAACAATAATCGTGTTTCTATTTTAATTGATCCATGGGCTATTTTGCGTTATGTTGCTCCTGGTGTAGTGGATTCAAATAAACTTAAGAAAGTAAGACATGGAAAATATTGGCTAGTACAATTAGCAACAGGTACAAAAAGAAAAGTAATCGATTTCATTTTTGACTGTGAGTTTAGTTTAGGTGGTCAAAATACAAAGATAAATGTGAATATTCTACCGTTAGGATCTTACGATATGATTTTTGGGATGGATTGGTTAGAGAGACATAAATCAATTTTGAATATTTATGAAAAATCACTCACCTACAAAGACGAAAACAACACTGTTAGGATAGTACAAGGAATACGAAAACCAATCTCAGTTAGGCATATTTCAACAATGTAATTTAAGAAGTGCATGAGAAAAGGTTGTCAAATTTATGCTATCCAAGTGGCAAATATGTTGGAAAAAGAAAGATTTTGTCATCTTACATGATTTTCAAGATGTGTTTGTTGACAAAATACATGAACTTCCCCCAAGAAGAGAGATAGACTTCTCTATCGATATGTTGCCTGGTCCAGCCCCTATATCTAAGGCCCTTACAGGATGAGTTTACCCGAGTTAACCGAGTTAGAAATTCAACTACAAGAGTTGTTGGATAAGGAATACATCAGACCAAGTGTCTCACCATGGGGAGCACCAGTCTTTTTGTTAAAAGGAAAGATGGAACTCTAAGATTATGCATTGATTACAGATAGTTAAACAAAATGACTGTTAAGAACAAATAACCCCTACCTAGAATCAATGATTTGTTTGATCAAGTGGGTGGGGAAATTTTTTTTTCTAAGTTGGATTTAAGATATGATTATCACTAGGTTAGAATAAAGGATGAACACATAAGTAAAACATCATTCAGAATGTGATATGGACATTATTAATTTGTTGTTATACCGTTTGGTCTCACTAATGCACCAACAACTATTATGTGTTTAATGAATAAAATTTTCAGTCAGTACTTGGATAAGTTTGTTTTGGTATTTATTGATGATATCCTAGTGTATTCAAAAATAGAGGAGGAGCACGAAGAACATCTAAGGATATTATTGAAAACTTTAAGAAAACAAAAATTGTATGCTAAATTTGACAAGTGTGACTTTTACCAAAATCAAATACAGTACCTAGGACATGTAATATCTGAAGAAGGTATTGCAGTCGACCCATAGAAGAGTAGAGACATTATGGAATGGCCTATCCCTAAAGATGTAGTAGACATATGGCGGTAATACCGCAGATTTATAGAATGATTCTCTAAGATTGCATACCCTATCACATCTGTACAGAAGAAGGGAATCAAGTTTAATTGGTCACAAAAATGTCAGGAATGTTTTAATAAGTTAAAGGATTTGTTAACAACTGCACCAATATTAAGGGTAGAAGACTCAGATAAGACTTTACAGTCTGTGTAAATGTGAGAAAAGAAGGTTTGGGAGGTGTCCTAACTCAAGAAGGGTAGGTTATTTGTTACAAGTCCCGAAAACTAAAAGAGCACGAATGAAACTACGTCACTCATGACCTGGAATTAGAAGTTTTCATCCATGCATTAAAAATGTGGTGACACTATATAATGGGAAAAAAATTTATGTTGCTAACTGAAAACAGTGGTGTGAAATTCTTGTTTAGTCAACCAGACCTTAACTGAAGGAAAGAACGATGGTTGGCCTTCTTGAGCAAATTTGATTTCGAGGTAAGACATATCAAGGGTAAGGAAAACAAAGTGGAAAATTCCTTAAGTAGAAGAATTCATGGGCTACTTGAAATAAACATTAGCGGGGAAGAAAGTGACATTGAGAAAAGGTTAACGGCTACAACTAATAATGATGAAAAATACATTAAAATAGTGGTAGATTTACAAAATAATGCAGAAAATTTAGACAAGAAAGATCCACGTTTGGACATAAATGGTCTACTAAGATTCAAAAATAGATTATACATACCATATTCTACTGAATTAAGGTTAACAATTTTGGATGAAGTACATAAGAAACCATATTCTGGTCATCCGGGATACTAGAAAATGGTAACAACACTAAGGAATTTATTTTATTTGTCTAATATGAAAGGTGAAACACCAGAATACTTTTCTAAGTGCCAATATTATTAACAGGTGAAGTTTGAACACCACCATCCATCCAACCTATTGCAACCTCTACCTATACTGGAATGGAAATGGGAGACTATATCACTGGATTTTATCACAAGTTTGCCTAGAACTAAAAAAAAAATGATTCAATTATGGTATTAATTGATAAGATTAGCAAGTCTGCACATTTCGTTCCTGTGAAATCTACTTATATAGCTATTAACATCACTAAAATATTCATGAAGAAATTTTTTAGACTGCATGGTATTCCTAAAATGGTGATTTCAGATAGAGGCGTAAAATTTACATATACATTTTGGAAAAAAAATGTTTGCAGGGTTGAATACTAACTTGAATTTCATCACAAGATACCATCCACGAATGGATGGGTAGACTGAACCAATGAACCAAATCGTGGAATATATCCTACGAATGTACATAAGGACAAAACCAAGTAAGTGCGAAGACTATCTTCACTTGGTAGAATTGGCATACAATAATGGTTACTAGACATCGGCTAATATGAGCCCCTTCGAGGTATTGTACGGAAAAAGTGGTACAACTTCAATTAGCTGGGATAACCTAGTTGACAGACTCATGGTGGGACCAAAAATGCTCAAGGAAATGGAGAATAGGGTAAGAAAAGTACCTTAAAATTTAAAGGAGGCACGGGACAAACAGAAAAGTTACATGGACCTGAAAAGGAAACACCAAGAATTTCAAGTCGGAGATCACCTGTATCTAAAAGTCGAAGCACAAAGAATTTCATTAAAGTTGGGGAACTGTTCCAAGTTGGCACCCAGATTTTGTGGCCCTTTTGAGATCTTAGCTCGAATTGGACCCGTGGAATATCAAATGGCACTTCCCGCAAATCTGAAAATTCATAATGTGTTTCATGTTTCTTTGTTAAAAATTTATGTTCATGATCCTACAAATATGGTCGATTGGAACATGGTGTAGGTGGAAACAAAAGGTGAGTTCCAAGAAAAACCTATGCGCATTCTGGACAAGAGATAAATAGAACTATAGAACAAAGTCGTTGCCTAGGTAAAAGTGTAATGGAAGAAATTTAGTCCTAAGGAGGCCACTTGGGAATTGGAGAAAGATTAGCAGAAATCTTATCCAACCCTATTCTGAGAAAGGAATGAACACTGAGGAAATTTTTGTATTGAAGGGGGAAAGGATGTAATATACCCAAAAATAAATTATTATTGAAGTCTGAATAACACTTAGGAATTTATTTCCATTTTTTTTAAATTCGAATTTGGAAAATTCTTGCCATTTATGGAAATTACGAATTTGGAATTTAGTTAATTGTAATTTATTTTTATAACTATTGGGAAAATATTTGATTTTCCGAACCAACTCTTTGAATATGACACTTGTAAGAAAAAAATATTTTTTATATTTTTTGTTGAGAGACAAATGGAACAGCCAGGTCGAAATCAGCTGACCGTGACAATGTGAGTCAGGAACATGTTTGAACTACCTCAGGCCTATATTTTACAAGTGGAAAATTAGGAATTTGGCCATTGGGAGCCCCTGAAAATTAGGAATTTGTAAAGCTGTGATAATTCCCAAGGGGAAACGACCTAGGCACAAGATGATTTTTCATATATATCATATGGGAGGAGGCAGGATGCTACCTACTATGCTAAGGAAAGGAATACCACTTGTTGTTATGAGCACTGGTTTCTGAGTGTGAGGCAGTGAGAATTTTTCTTATTCTGAAAGAGGACGATAGCTAAGTAGGCGTTTGGAGTTCTCCCTCATGGATTCATGATTAGGCTAGGGGGTGAACAAAGAAAATAGATTGTTTGTTTTGTTCTATGGTTGGGTGGAACTTGGGTGTTATGTTTGTTTTCTCAACACTTTGTTTAGATATGTTCATATACTCTTCCCTGGTTGAATTTTATGTTGATAAATAGTTGGTAGAACACATTGACTAGATTTTGGATAAATGTCTCATTGATAAATGGATGATAGATTTCATCAACTTATGCTAGAAGAATTATAGTGAATGGTAGAATAATCTTTTATAGTTGAATTATTCAGTAAGTAGAGTTGAGAGAATTGTTGTGAATGATAGTTGTTGTGATTATATGAGATTTTCTTATTCAAGTGTCGTAGTCGCTAAACCACAATATGAATATTTCATCCAAGTATAAATATCCTTAAAGACTTATTGCAGATTGTTACAGGTTGTATAATGTTTAGTACAAATCTACAAGAAAAATCTCTTTATACCTTTATAGGTTGCAACACATCTACACATGACAAAAATATTTCCATGATAAATGTAAACTATACCATATCTATATATATGTGTGTGTATATATTTATGCAAGGGATATTTAAATTGTACAACTACCCAACGAAGTTTTGAGTGTTTACCATAATTAGAAATATATATATGTAAACAGGTTGCTTCCCATACATATTTTGAGAGCCGCATGAATATCTAATACACATAAATTATATATTGACTATTACAAGTACTTTTCCATTAAATCCAACTAAATTAAGTGTAGCAAAATATCACTGTATCTTTCATTCTAGTAATCTCAAAAGAAAATTTTCACCGACATAAATACATAAAGTATTTTATCTATTACATAGATGGAACACGACGAGTCTTTAAAACTCTACACAATATATGAGAACATAACTATTAAATGGTGAAATTCATATTTGATATGGGATTTCCCCTCTGTCCTTTCCTTCATGGATTAATGATAAAAGTAACCAATTTTCTTTAGGCACCTAGTATGAAACTAATACGATAATAACATCCTAGGGTGAAATGTGAATCTTTTTAATAAAACATGGATGGGTATTATCCTTTCAACGCGGTGAGTTGGAAATTGAATACCTTTCGAGTAGGGTGATCTGGTAAATCCCCAATCCGCCGCATGATCAAGTCCTATAAGAGAAGACTAAAAACATGAGTAACAGAGTAATGAGAATAAATCTCGAAAAAATTAAATATCAAAGATAGATTAAATGTTCAAAAATGAATTCACGAAATTAACATTTTTTCATTTTGTAAATACGTGAACAATCACTTATCTTGAAGATGGCGTTGGGTTCCTTGCTCCATCATTGGCATCGAGTGAATCATCCATAACCCAAAGGGGAGAAGTGGATTTTGAAATAGATCATGGGTACCCTCGGCACAGAAACAAGGGTCCCATCATTATTCTTGCAACTGATTACATTAAAAAAATTGTTCAAATATAATTTCAAGTATATATCACATTTAAACATGTAATCCACCTATTGCATAACCAGAATGATAAAGAGTACATAGTATAGAACTTATTCCACTAATGTTTCGATTCGTATCTCAGATAGGGTTTTCGATAACAAAGTGAGAGTTCATAAGTTAACCTCAGAACTTCAGAAGAATAAAATTTTAAACAGAGTAATGCCTTTCCTCGGAGGAATTACTTTTCCCTAGCCCCAAGCTTACAACAGGGTTATGGGACACCATAGTCAAAATTCTCAAACTTATGTTTTACTGTTTAAAACTCATTCAAGTTGCAGATAGTCCTTCAAACGCACAAACTTTCAGGCAAATGTTGTATACACTTACAAGGTATAACTCATACGAAACTTAGTGTATTTTGGGGAATTGGTTTCACGATTTTAACTCTTCACATATAGTTATTGGAACATAAATGGGGTTACAGGCCAGATACTAAAGGTGGATACTAGTCGAAGAGACCTCTCTGTACAATAGTCGATAACACTATGATTATATATATATATATATATATATATATCGTGCCCCTTTTAACCCAAGTTAAATCTATGTAAGCACCGAGATGTATACTCTCAGCATTGGAGTTTGGAAATTCCAAAATGTAAACAGAGGTACATAATCGTAAATATTTTCATAATTGTTAGGATAAAAAATCTCAAGGAAACCTTGATACACCCAAACAATTGAGACAGACAGAGTTATGCCAAAGCTGTGAAACCTCTTAAGTTGGCCAAGAACTTGTATCTCTATCGAGTTGAGTAAAAATAAATAGTACAGAACAAGAAAACCCAAATATACAATAAACACGACATTATATATATAACCAAACTAACTCCTGCACTGTGGGAAACTCTCACTCCCTTTGGATTTATTATAGTCTAGGACTCCCAAAACGTTTACTCATAAATTAGATGTTTATTGCAGGGTATAAGGGTTTTTATAAAATTGATACAAAGATTTAAAGTGGAGTCATGATAAAACCCTAGAAATTGTTGAGTATACTACCAACCTTTAAAATGGTATCTCAGACCATGGAAGCTAGGACCAGTAGAACTAATAGGAGTTAGAGGGGGACTAATGCACATGGTGACTGTTAGAATTCACAGAGAGAGTTCAGTTAAAACAATTGAAATATTACTTACCTCACATAGGGGGTACCCGACTGGTGAGTGCCTATGATTTGTCCTTCCACTTAGAGAGATCCCAACTCCACAAATTTTTTTTCCATGCGATCGAGTGTAACAACAAAAGGGTTAACATTACAACATTTTTCAAATACATAAATGAAAGGGAAAGAATGACCAATAGCCTTAGAAAACCCTTCGTCGAACAGACTAATGGTGATAGTTACGAACTGTACCTAGGCAATGTGAATAGAGTGAGGTGGGAGAGACACAATGGTCATGAAGTTCGAGCGATGGCCCAAAGGAGTACGCTAAAGGACACCACAAATGTCACAGGTAGTATTATTTAAGTCATGACTATTTTTTTACCTCTAGAGTTCTCTTATCAATATTTATGGCGAAGTGTGATGACAGTTCGTTTAAGGTTACAGTTTAGTCTTTCCTCCTCATCTGGTCATGGTTTGAATCTTACCTATTAGATTCATTATCCCTTATGCCAAATTTGTTTATCATGGCATTGTTAAACGACAAGAAAATAACAGTTTTGTGCCAGTTGTTTATTCATAACCATTCTAAGTATTAATGCCTATGTGTACTAGTGTCGTATTAGTAATAACTTTGCATAATAGATACACTTTCACATATGATCTATGGTTTGAACAATACATTTATCCTAAAGGTAGTTATATATATACAACTATTCCATCGTAAGCCCTATGGTTTGCGTGAGTAGAATGAAAGCTCTAAGGTGAATAAAATTGTTTTGCACAAGTAGAATGGAAGTTCTAAGGTGAATAACATTGTTTTGCACAAGTAGAATGGAATTTCTAAGGTGAATATAATTGTTAGTTATTAGGTTACTCTTTATAGGATTGAGTTAGTTAATGAGTGCCTGAAAGGTTCTGAAGGATGAATGAACAACTCTAATAACCCTAATTAAAAAAATATATATATTGGTAAATTTGGGGTACATTACATATGGTATCAGAGAAAAGGTTACAACACTTAGACCTTAAACAGGGCCAAAAATGTTTTCTTAGAACATGCTTTCTATTTAATGAAAAACTAACAAAACATTTATTATTACAAATAGAATTATTTTTTTGTTGTTGTGGTAATGGCAGCACAAAATGAAGTTGAGATCATACTCGAGGAGAATCATGAGAAAGGACCTCTTGAAGAACCTAGGTAGAACACTGAGGAAAGTTCATATACCCAGGTTCTGAAAACCATGAGAAATATTATTGTGGATTTGCAAGTTTTCAAAGTAGACAATGAAAAACTGAAAAATGAACAACAAGAACATCAGGAAAGAAATAAATTACTATTGCGTATCATAGTAAAAAACAAGATCCGAGAGGACAATAACAAGGAAGAAGAGATAAACAAAAGGGCCTCCAAAAATTCTGGTCCTGAAGGAGAAAAAGGGGCAACTCTTCTGAAGGCACACCATCAACAGAAGATAAAACAAGCACAGGAAGAAAAAGGAAACAAGTGGACCACCTGGAAGGAGAGTTTAAGAAAATCAAATTGTCCACGTATGACAGAGAATCCAGGATAGGGGAGGAGGTTGAAGCATGGTTACTGGAAATTAAAAAGTATTTCCTAATCTACAATTATTTCAGCAACATGAAGGTTAGAATGGCCATTTATAACCTAAAAGGAAAAGAAAGTATATGGTGGCAAGACCTGAAGTTGGCCAAGGTCCTAAAGGAGAAATAGATGGAGTGGTCGGATTTCAGGAAATACTTCAAGAAACAATATTTATCTAAAATTTATTATGAAATAAATACCAAAGAGTTTTATGAGCTATGACTTGGTCAAATGACTATGGATGAATTGATAAACAAATTTATGGAATTAAAAAGGTTCGTGTCTTATATCCAGGAAGACAAAGTAAAAATCCAGCGGTTCCTAATTTGTTTACCATAGTTCTATAAGGAAATAATCGAATTTGACTACCCCAAGTCCTTAAATGAAGTTTTCAGGAAAGCTCAAATGTGTTACAATTAATACAAACAACGATCTAAATTTACCAAGGCTTGGAAAGAGAAGAAACAAGACAAAATGAACCAATGGAATAAGGGCTATCAACCAACCCCTTTTTGAAATGCAACAAAGAGTTTTCCAAGGAAATATTTTCACTCCAATAACCAGAACACCCAGGGGGGGAAGTAAACCAGTTAACCCGGGAAAAAATAAGTTTGGGGACAGCCCTAGAGAACCATTAAAATGATGGGAATGTGGAGAACCTCACTTAAGAAGGAACTATCTGCATTTAAATTCTACAACAAGGACTACGATTCACAACCTGCAAGAAGACTCTACAATGGGAGATGTGGGAAAAAGCTTACATAAGATCAATGAAGCCATGGATGGCTGACAAGATGATCATCAATCCACTGTAGTGTAAGTTTAAGGTAAAGTTAAAAATATGCATGTTTCTATTTTAATTCATCCAGAGACTACTTTGAGTTATGTTGCTCCTAGAGTAGTGGATTAAAATAAACTTAAGAAAGTAAGACATGTAAAATCTTGGCTAGTACAATTAGCAACATGTAAAAAAAGAAAAGTAATCGATTTCATTTTTTACTATGAGTTTAGTTTAGGTGGTCAAAATACAAAGATAAATATGAATATTAGACAATTGGGATATTACGATATGATTATTGGGATGGACTGGTTAGAGAGACATAAAGCAGTTTTGGATTGTTATAAAAAATCACTCACCTACAAAGAAAGTACAAGGCATATGAAAACCAGTCTCAGTTAGGCATATTTTAGAAATGCAATTTAACAAGTGCACGAGAAAAGGTTGTCATATTTATGCTATACAAGTGACAAAATATGTTGGAAAAAAAAAAAATTGACTAGAAGATTTTGTCGTCTTACATGATTTTTGAGATGTGTATATTTACGAAATACATGAACTTCCCCCAAGAAGACAGATAGACTTCTCTATCGATCTTTTGCCTGGTTCAACCCCTATATCTAAGTCCCTTTATAGGATGAGTTTACCCGAGCTAACATAGTTATAAATTCAACTACAAGATTTTTTGGATAAGGACTACATCAGACCAAGTGTCTCGCCATGGGGAGCACCAGTCCTTTTCATTAAAAAGAAAGATGAAACTCTAAGATTCTGCATTGATTAGAGACAGTTAAACAAAATGATTGTTAAGAACAAATACCCCCTACCTAGAATCAATGATCCGTTTGATCAAGTGGGTGAGGAAAAGATTGTTTCTAAGTTGGATTTAGGATCTCTTTATCACTAGATTAGAATAAAGGATAAAGACATAACTAAAACATCATTCATAATGAGATATGGACATTATGAATTTGTTGTTCTACTATTTGGTCTCACTAACACACCAACAACTTTTATGTGTTTAATGAATAGCATTTTCAGTCAGTACTTGGATAAGTTTGTTTTGGTATTTATTGACGATATCCTAGTGTATTCGAAAACAGAGGAGCAACACGAAGAACATCTAAGGACAGTATTGAAAACTTTAAGAAAGCACAAACTGTTTGCTAAATTTGACAAGTGTGACTTTTAATAAAAGAAAATACAGTACCTAGGACATGTAATTTATGAATAAGGTATTACAGTTGACCCAGAGAATATAAGATCCATCATGGAATGGCCTATCCCTAAGGATGTAGTAGACATACGGTCATTCATGGGAATCATCGGGTACTACCGCAAATTTATAGAAGGATTCTCTAATATTGCATACCCTATCGCATCCCTACAGAAAAAAGGAACCAAGTTTAATTGGTCACATAAATGTGAGGACAATTTTAATAAGTTAAAGGAGTTGTTAAAAACCGTACCAATTTTAAGGGTAGTGGGCCCAGATAAAGACTTCACAGTCTATGTGGATGCGAGAAAAGAAGGTTTGGGACGTGTCCTAACTCAAGAAGTGCACGTTATTTGTTATGAGTCCCGAAAAATAAAAGAGCACAAACGAAACTATGCCACTCACAACTTGGAATTAACATTTGTTATCCATGCATTAAAAATGTGGCGACACTATATAATGGGAAAAAAAATTATGTTGTTAACTGAAAACAGTGGTGTGAAATTCTTGTTCAATCAAACAGACCTTAACAAAAGGCAAGCAAGATGGTTGGCCTTCTTGAACGAATTCAATTTCGAGGTAAGACATATCAAGGTGAAGCAAAAAAAAGTGGCATATGCCTTAAGTAGAATAATTCACGGGTTGTTTGAGATAAACATTAGCAGGGCAGAAAGAAACATTGAGAAAAGGATAAAGGCTGCAAGTAATAATTATGAAAAATACATTAAAACAGTGGAAAATTTACAAAATAATGTAGAAAATTTAGACAAGACAAATCTGAGTTTGGACATAAATGGTCTACTAAGATTCAAAAACAGATTATACATACTAGATTATGTTGAATTAAGGCTAACAGTTTTGGATGAAGTACATAAGAGACCATATTCTGGTCATCCGAGATACCATAAAATGGTAACAACACTAAGGAAGTTATTTTATTGGCCTAATATGAAAGGTGAAACAACATAATACTTGTCTAAGTGGCAGTATTGTCAATAGGTGAATACTAAACACCAACACCCAACCGACCTGTTGCATCCTCTACCTGTACCAAAATGGAAATGGGAGACTATTCACTGGAATTTATCACATGTTTGCCTAGAAATAAAAAACAGAATGATTCAATTATGGTAGTAATTGATAAGCTTAGCAAGTTTGCACATTTCATTCCTATAAAATATACTTATAAAGTTATTAAGATCGTTGAAATATTCATGTAGTAAACTTTTAGATTGCATGGTATTCCTAAAATGGTGATTTTGGATAGAGCCGTAAAATTTACATCTACATTTTGGAAAGAATTCTTTGGAGGGTTAAATACTAACTTGAATTTTAGAACAAGCTACCATCCAAAAATGGATGGGCAGACTAAACGAATGTAACATCCCGCTCTAGCGCACTGAGAAAACCTATTCTTTGAGGACACTTGCTTGTAAGTGATCTGTCCTTTTATGATGTTAAAATTTTTATCATTCATTATGATGTGTTATGATAGATGACATGATGTTTTACTACTTTGACATAGACAGGTGCTATTGACGCAGTTTTATTGAGTGTGCAGGGTTTTGTATCTTGAGGATGCAGAGGCATCGGTGGAACCCCTTGGACTCCAGATTGAGTCAGGGAGTGTGCTATTTGGGTTGATTTATTTACTGTGGTATTTCATTGATTTGATGATATATTGTTGACATGTTCTGACACGATTGTTGATGATGCAGGCTGACGATAGCTTGCCGACCAGACTCACATATGGAGTAAAGGGTTCACACACATGATTTCTAGAGAGGTTGTGGGAGAGGGGTTGACAACAGCCCTGCCACAACCTACTAGCACTCCCATCGTGGCTGGAACTATAGGTTAACGATTACCTAGTTCGAGAGGATCCACAATGTCGTGAGGGCAGACTACGATAGTCGCTCACGATGATTCTAAGGGGCACGCAATAAGGTGGGGGCCTTATTCCTTAAATCCCTTAGTCTCCCACAAGTTCAACTGGCGGAGTGTTGACTCCAGGGGTTATAGATGTCTACCAATCAGTCAAGTTGGCGAGTGGCACCCTTGGAGCACGTGGTGCATCCTAAAGGGCACGTCGCGTGAAAGAAACACAAGTTGGCGAGTGGCACCCTTGGAGCACATGGTACATCTTGAAGGGCACGTCGCGCAAAAGAAACAATTGAGGCGAGTGACACCCTTGGAGCACGTGGTGTGTCCTGAAGGGCACGTCACATTGATGATAAGGAAGGAACAAACCTAGATGGCCCTAAGACTTTTAACACCGTAATAAATTCTTAAAACGAATTCCCTAAATAATTGTTGCCCACTTCAAAATCTAAACCTAAGTCTAAAACTTCTCTAGGGTAAAATTTTGTTAAGCCTTAAGAAAAAGACCCTAAAAAAAATAAAAATAAAGATATAAACTAGAACCCACTTAAGTAATAATTTCAGTCTCCTTAAATTTAGAGGGTAAAATGAAAAGAGGAATAATTTAATTAAAATACATGGTTTTAAATTGTAAAGAGGAAATAAATTATTTAACTTGTAGAAGTATAAAAAGATTTTAAATTAATAATAAAGGGAAAAGAGTAAATAGCGCAACTTCCATTTTGGCTCTAATAAAAAGGGGAAATAAGGGAATAATAAGAATTAGGAAACTAAGTAATGGAGGAAACATAATTAAGGAAAGTTGGGAACTTATGGTAAAAAGCAAGGTCAACATAGTAAGGAATCTGCAATTAAGAACCTTCTAATTTGAGCTAATTTAACAACTTCATTTTTAGGGAAATTATTTAAAACATGTAAGGGGATCTAGGAACACCTAGGCGGAAATTTAGGAGCAACTCTAGGTGGGTGAGGGAAATGAGTAATTTAATAATTTAAAGAAAATAATTATTTGAGGAAAGAGGGGGATGGACGACACTTGTGCGAAGGAGAATATTTAGAATATTTTTATTAAAACTTAATTAAAATGTGATTTAGGGAAAGTTGGAGGTTGAAAAAACTCTATAAAAGAAAGGGAAGATGAGGAAGAAGGGGATGGTTTGTTAGCATAACGTTACGCTGCCGGATTTGTGACTTCATTGATTGCTTGTGGCGAGTTGGGATTTCCCAGCTCGGATAGGAGTGGTAGCTCGGCCTTTTGAGGGGAGTTGGGAGCTAGATGGACCATCTAGATTATGTGTGGCCCCTTTGCGGCTTGGGGGGATAAGGGGGAAGCAGAGTACCCCTAGCGATTGGCTGGGAGGTACCGGTGTAGTCTCTACGGTCGGCGAGTGGGAGCGGCGCAGAGCAGGAGTGAAACAAAGTGCGGGGTCATCATTCGAGGTGGGAGTTAAGGCAACGGTATGTTTTCATTTGCATGATAGAAGGCATTAGGAGCTTAGCCCTCTCTTATTGTTAACAACATTTTGTATTGGCATTGTGAGATGAAAAATACTTAACTTCAAACGACTTGGGTTCTTGTTGGATTAATTGGTTTCATGCCTTGCTCTTCGGCAATTATAATTGTGGGACAGTTATAAAAATATTACTTCTTACTCTGCTATTGTATGTCGGTATTAGATAAAATAATTTTATGATCTCGACATTGCCGACCTTCCTTGGATCTGTGTGTTCTCCCGCTGTGCCTTGCGTTTGTTGTCTGCGTTTTTACATTGCTGTGGGTGTTTATAAAATTCTATGGGAGTTTTTATATAGATGTATGGGCAATTCGTTTTTGTAAATTAGTTCTGGCAATTCGTTTTTGTAAATTAGATCTGGCATTTCGATTTTGTAAATTAGATATGGCAATTAGAATTCATTCTGGAAATTCGTTTTTGTAAATTAGATCTGGCAATTTGGTTTTGTAAATTAGATCTGGCATTTCGTTTTTGTAAATTAGTTCTGGCATTTCATTTTTGTAAATTAGATCTGGCAATTTGTTTTTGTAATTTAGATCTGGCAATTAGAATTCGTTCTCGCAATTCGTTTTTGTAAATTAGATCTAAGAATTCATTCTGGAAATGACAACACTGCTTCTTTAATTGAATGGAAACCTTCATGAGACAAAGACTTTGTGACCCAAGTTATACCTCCTTCACTCTACAATTTATGTTTAAGCCTTTTGTGCAAACATGTTGAACATGCTGAGAAACTGGAAGGAATTCCTCATTTAGCCAAGGAGAGAATTTGCAGTGCTTTCTGTGCATTACGTAAAATGACTCCTCGGACTTCAGGATTATTCATTACAGGATCACCAACGCAATTATGCATTCCGGATTGCTCTCTTATACCAGAGGAAGAACTTACCAAGCTGATTGCAGAATGTTCAACTAACTAATCTAGAGGTACTACAATTGGGCATCTGTGGACGCGCTTTTTCAGATCGTTTACTGCAATCTACCTTTGTTCATCCTTCTGTGATCTTGCCTTGCTTAACTTGCCTCTCTTTGAAGGGTGAATATCGCCTATCAGATGTTGGATTGAGTTTGCTTGTGAAGATGGCTCCTTTACTAAGTTCTGTAGATTTGAGTCTGTGCTCATTATTATCTGAGGCTGGAATTAATACTCTAGCTGATAGTTTGGCTCCAGTGCTTAAGGAATTGCGTCTGGAGTCATGTCAACAGATAGAAGCCTTCAAGATGATGTTTGCATTAAAGAAGATGCAGAAATTGGAAGTGTTATCAGTGGCAGGGATAGAAAGTGTTACCGATGAGTTTCTTAGCGAACTGCTCACTTATCTAGGCTGTGACTTGAAAGAGATTTATGTATCAGACTGTGGAAAGCTGGCTGACGATGCCCTAGAAGTAATAGGTGCTATGTGTTGTGCACTTAATGTTCTCATCCTGGACAATCTTTCTCTTTTGACTAAGATAACACTTGTCCACCTTACAAATGGATGCAGATCACTTCAAACCCTATCACTAAAAAGATGCTCATTCAATGATGAAGTTGTTGATGCATTTGTCAGTGCTTCAGGGAAATGTTTATTTGATCTTTCCCTCAACAATGTGAAAGAGGTTGCAAATCATACCATCTATTCCCTTAGAATTCTAAACGATAGGTAATTACTAGGGATATTTTATATTCTTCTTAAAAGTGAGAGTGTGCTTTTAGAAATTTAGAAGGCAGCTAATCTTTTTTTTTTTTTTATAAAAAGGAAATATGATAAAAAAGAAATATGGATTACTCCTCTAGTAAAAAGGGAAATCTCCTTATTTAGCTAGCCTCCCTTTTATTTATAAAAACTTTAAGATGGATGAGTTGACTTATTTTATTCTAGTAGTAAAATGCAATGTTCTTATTAGATAACATAGAATGCATTTTAAATGTTATTTTATTTTCTTTGTTATATGATTTAAAGTTATTGTTGTCTTATGGTACCAATATGGAATTTTATTGTAAATGATAACATAAATGATATAGTAATGTGTGACTGTATGGCCAATGTAATATATTCTCTTGCAATACGCAAAGGTAATATTTATGGCTATATAAATTAAAATATCATGTTAGTGTTGATAGCACGATATGCATTTTACTGTTATTTTAAATGCAAAGTTATGGGATTATAAAGATAAGGGACATGGTTGATCATTTGTAATACAATTGGAATTTCATAGGGTTAGCATGATATAAGATGTGTTGATGTTTAAATCTTAATTATTTTCGCGCCCATGATTATTTAAGAATTGAATGACATGTTTCCTGATGAATGAGACTTGTGTGCAATGGAAGAATCATGTAATGTAATGCTTCATGTTAAAATTCTATGGTAATTATTTCTTTTACTATTAATTCATTGGCAAGGTTATGGTAATATAAATGTAATGTTGATTTATTTTATGGTAAAGTTATTGTAACTTCATGGCATTGATAGCATACCAGGAGTAATGTGATTGGTGATTGATGTTTTAGTTGCAATGTTATTATAACATAAGATGTGAGGTTGTTAAAATAATGTTATTGTAATTTTGTGGTAAATGTAACATATAGGAATTATTGAGATTGTTAATTAATTTCAGTTTTAGTACTATAATTGGAATTGTCCAAACTCACAGTTGTTTAATGTCAGACTCTTCGATTTGATAAAGCTAGTCGCTCTGTATATAAGTCTGTGTGTGTGATTATTTTGGTGTAAATAATCTAATGCCATATCAAGAGTCTCGGGCCCTTTAAAGGCAGGGTTTCCACTCTTACGACACACCTCAAAGGTTGTATCAGTAGTCTTGGGCTCTTTAAAGGTAGAGTTCCCACCACTGCGACCTCCTGATAGAGATTACTAGTTTCTGCCTGAGCATTCGGCCAGGAGCCTATCTGACATTCTCTCTCTCCGGAGTAGAGAACTAAGATTAAACGCCCTGCTTTCCTGTGCAAAAATAGTAAAATCTACTACTATGGATTCTTCCATTTGTGTTTGTACTGTACATAACACAATATGTCATTTAATGCTTGCAGTTACTTATTGTGCGCCTTATGTCTTCTTGTTGTGATCATCATGGTTGTGTCTTGTTAGTCGTCGGGTGGCGACGTAGAGTCAAGTGTGTATGTTTCCTTTTTACATGCGTGCACACACCTTAAACAAAAAAAAAATTCACCTGTTATCAGAGTTGTTGTCATAACAAGGAGGATGTCACATATGGTATCAGAGTCGGTTCGACCCGTGACTTGGGATTCTCTACGACTTCCATGACGTGATTTTATTTGATTATAATTTTGTTGATCGAGTTGATTGTGTGCGTGTAGGTAATCATGGTTAGAGGATGTTGAGAGGAAGATGACGGGGTGTTAGGGGAGGAGGTGCGATGCCTCCGGTAACATTCACGCCTGAAGGGTCTAACCCCCAGGGAGGCGAGCAGGTTCTTGGACAAGAGTAGATAGCATTTGGTGATGTTGTTTGGATGATGAGATCTTTTCAGCACATGTCCGAGGAACTGATCAACCGATTGGACAAAGACAAGGCTAGGGCGCTGGAACCCGCTGAGGTTCCGTCGTGCACACTGACTGTTACAGGTAGCATTCACCGTGAACTCGAGAAGGTTAAATTTCCCGAGTTCTTTGGTGCCCCGGACGGTGCCACTGGCGAGACATGGTTGGAGAATATGGCGATGTGCTTCACACTTTGCGATTATACCTCCAACATGAAGGTTCGCATGGCGGTCTTTCAATTGAAGGGGAGTGCTCTTCTATGGTGGAAGATGCTCCTGTCACAGCTAAACATGGCCATTGAAGACGTGTCATGGGAAGTGTTCGAGGAACGGTTTCGAGAGAGGTAACTTTTAGAGGAATTCATTGAGCATCAGCTCAATGAGTTCAATGCATTACGACAGGGAGGTCATACAGTGCCCGAGTACGAGGCACATTTTATGGAGTTTCTCTGGTATGCTCCGCACCTTAACACTGAGAAGCTCAAGGTTAACAGGTTCGTGTTTGGCCTTAACGGTAGCCTACATGAAAAGGTTAGGATATTGATGCCTCAAACCTTGCACGATGATGTCCAAAAGGCCCTCATAGAAGAGGAGGAGCTTATTAGTGGGGGTCAGACTAGGATTCCAGTGAGACTAGCAGGGCAGGGTTTATCTGGTACACCGCAGCATCAGACACCAACGAGACATACGTCGGGATATCCTGGCTTCCAGAGAGGATCCACTTTCATGACACCCCGATGACCGCCTCCTCAGTAGTGGGCACCTTATCAAGGACCATAGCATCAGCAGCAGCGTCACCCGCAGCAACAACAGTTTAGGCTTGTTTAGCATAACAGGCCTGGGTTCCAGGACGGTGGGTCATCATCTTCTACTTTGGGTACCAGAACTACTGGGCCAAAGAAGGGGTGTTGGACATGTGGGGAGCCACACTACCAGCACGACTATCCTGTGGAAAGGACTAGAGTGTTTGGATCAGCCAAACCCACTACAGTGGGAGATATAGGCAAGGCCCATCAGATTCATGCAATGGTGAATAACCATCATGCAAAGCACCAGTAAACTATGCTCGAGATGACAGGTACTGTCACTGACCAGACCCTTGGGGATGGATTCTACAAGTGGAAAATCAGGAATTTGGCCATTGGAAGCCCCTAAAAATAAAGGATTTGTAAAGCGTTGAAAATTCACAAGGGGAAAATACCTACATACAAGATACTTTTGCATATATAATGTATGGGAGGAGGCAAGACGTTGCCTAGTATGCTAAGGAAAGGAATATCACTTGTTCTTATGAGCATTGGTTTCTGCATGTGAGGAAAGGAGAATTTTTTTTATTCTGAAAGAGGACGACAGGTAAGGAGGATTATGAAGTTCACCCTCATGGATTCATGGTCAGGCTAGGGGGTGAACAGAGCAAGTAGATTGGCTATTATGTTCTATGGTTGGGTGGAACTTGGTTGTTCTATTTATTGTCTCAACACTTTGTTCAGATATGTCCATCTACTCTTCCCTGGTTGAATTTTTGGTTGATAAATAGTTGGTAGAACACATTGACTAAATTCTGGATAAATGTCTCATTGATAAATGGATAATAGATTTCATTTACTTATGTTGGCAGAATTATAGTGAATGGTAGAATACTATTTTACAGTTGAATTATTGAGTAAGTAGAGTTGAGAGAATTGTTGTATATGATAGTTGTTGGTGATTATATGAGAGTTTCTTATTCAAATTTCGTAGTCACTGACCCGTAGTATGAATATTTGATCCAAGTATAAATGTGCTTAAAGGCTTATTGTAGATTGTTACAGGTTGCAGAATGTTTAGTACATATCTACAAGAAAATCCTATGTATACCTTTATAGGTTGCAACAAATCTAAACAATACATAAATATTTTCATGATAAATGTAAACTATACCATATCTATATATCTATCTATCTATCTATCTAT
>JZKD02S0940006.1:73634-87287 GCA_000966675.3 Picea glauca | reverse complement strand
AGGGTTGGAAAAAATCCCAAACCTAGTCAAAGGAGTGTGGTGCCGTTGGATCACGGAAGTGATTCTTGAAGGGAACATCATGTAATTAAAAGCTTGAATCAATAAATCTAGGTGGCCTAGAAAACATGAAATCTGTAGACCTTGTCGGATTTAAATAATTAATTAAAGAGTGAATATATTAATTATAAACCCCAATAAAATTCAAATCCTAATTCAAAGACTAATCCTAAGTCTAAGTTAGTTAGGGGACTAAATTAATTTTATTAATTAAATTAAAAGGAATGAGATAAATAAAATTAAGAAATAAAATAGTGAGAAAATATAAAGTTGAGATATAAAGCACATGTGTGCATGAAATTAATAAAAGGGAATCCAAAAATAAGAAAGAAGAAAAATATGAGAGAATAGGTGTACACATCGGATGGTTTTGGATTTTAACCACTCTCTTGTACTGTCTAATTTATTGACCTAGGGTTCATGGCTTTCGGGTTTCCACCAAAGCCTCTAAAACTATCGGTCCACTTGGTAAACTAGAAGGAAACACAGTACACAAAATGTACTGCGCAGTATCACCCGAGATGGATCTAAATGGGTGGCTATAAGACTCAGGTGTTTACAGCCTAGGATTGAGTGTGAGATAGGGGTTTATTAACTAGAGCCTAGCACGTTTCCATTTCACAATTTAATTCCCATACAACATAATCGTAATTCGTAACAATATATTAACTCATTTATTAAGCATAACAATGAACTGTTGAAATAAGAAAAGAGTTACATGCATTCATCACATTACACAAATATTTTTTTGTTTCACCCCCTCCTAGGCTACGTCCACAAAGATTTGGCTCTTGGCTCTTTTATTATGATACTTCTACATCTCCAATGCTCTGCGCTTACAATTCCCTCTGACGGGTAAGATCCATATGAGGCGAACTAGATCATACTAGGATCCATAGCCTATGATCTAATACTGAGATCCTCCTCCTCTCCTATGTTCTAGATCAAAAACTTAAAAACTTGGTCCATGAGCATATTACATAATGCATCGACTCATATCTAGCTATGATAGAGTATTGCAAAAACTAAACTAATGCAAAAGCAAATCAACCTCTCTATGATACCTATGTATCTCTATTTATATATATCGGGATATTCAACCATTTTTACAATGTATTACCAAAACCCTAACCCTACCAATGTTAGTTCTTCCTCCCATGCATGCATCTTGTTCTTCCTCCAGCTGTCGTTTTCCTTGTGCACGCTTTCTTTCATGTGTGCATGTTGTGTTACGTTCTGGCTGCTACTTTTGTTTCTGCATTTTTTCTTTCTCATCATCATCCTTATTTCCACTTCATCTTGGTTCCAACAGGCCCCCAACACTGACATGTGACTCGTCCCAAGTCACCTAATCCTTCTGAGATTCTTTAATCTCCTTGGTGATCGTCTTGAACTTTTCCTTGAGCTCTATTGCTTTTGTCAATGCCCGCACAGTCTTCTCCTTGATGGTTTCTACTACCTAAACTACCACTCTATCGCTCAACAATCCTGCACATTCGGTTTGGGTCTGTGCTATCTTTGTTATAGCTTCTTCTACTTGTGTGAGTATTTCTGCTACCCGTTCCTGTAGTGGTTCTATATGATCCTGACGATCTCGTTTTTGTGTTTGCACACTGATAAGTTCTGCCTACATGTTCTTTATATCCTGCATCCATTTGAATTGTTTTGGGATTGGTATGGTCTTATACCTACGTTTGAGTTCTTGGATAATTGCATTGATCCTTTCCTCTTCCTTGTCCCAACGTTGGACCTGTGGATCCTCCTCCAACCTTGTCCAAAGTTGTGCTTCTTTACCGAGAAATTCAGCTGTCGTGCTAACCTGTTGTTCCATCTCTTGTAGCTTCATTGTTGCTTCTTGTTTCCTTTTCTCCTTCACTATTAGTGGAGTGGTTGGTGTGATATGTTTGCAGACATTCTCGATCTCCTTCTGATATTCATCAATTTCCTGCATAATCTGGTCAATCTTTCCTGCTACCAGGAGTTCATTCCCTTGCGCAGTGCTTGGGAGTTTCTCAAAAAATCCTCCCACTCTTTGTTCTAGCTCATTTCTGTGTTATTTTTCCTCCTAAGTTTTGATCTTGGCCTGCTCACAGACTTTTTCTAGTGCCTCACGCTTCTTTGTTTCTTGTTGTAGCTCGAATAATTTTTTATGTGCACGAGACTGTACCTCATGGTCAATGCTAACTTGCAATTTGTGTAGTTACTTTGATGGCATCCATGTAAAGACTAACTATATGTGGTACAAATCCTTCAGGGGTGTCTGCCCCACAATTTCATCCATGCGCAACATGTTAGGTTTGATGTAGATCATTGTGTTTGCATGTGGCATGGGGTGGACTGGGTATCATTCTTCTACCTCCACTCTTTCTTTAGACTGTATTGTCAATGGCTATGTACCTCTAGTGATGCTTGTTGTCTATGCTTCCCTAAATTTCTTGAGGAAATGGCCCATTTCTTCCGGCTGTTTTTGCAGTTTATCCTTGTGATGTGTTGCATGATCGAAATCTGTTGCTAAGCAATCCTAGACCATTCTGGTGACCATTTCCCCATTATCCTCCCTGATCGTATAGTCTAGCGATGCTCATTGCACCTTTTATTTCTTACACGTGCCTCCTTCCTGCGCGACGAGTCTCTTATTTTACCCTAGTTCTTGTGTGATGGGGTTTGGGGTGGTCTCCCTTTCTCCCTTATCTTGTTTCAGTTGTTCGTTAGTCGGCTGTGTAGTCTCTTTATGCCCCTTCTAGGTCCCTATCTTCTTTAACCCTTCGTCTACCTGATTCATCTTGTTTTAGCCCGTATTTGGTTTATTAGGCATTAGTAGTTTTGAAAGTTGTGTTTCCGCCTGTGTTGCCTCTCCTTTTGCTGGTCTTTCTAGTACTTCCCAGGTAACGACCGGGATCCTCCATTCATCAATCCATTCATTGATGACCATGTCTATATCACCTTTTGTGATGCAGTAGTGCATCAGTAGCCACTATCTATCTATATCCTGCCTTGGTTGTATCCACATTGTCTGTCTTGTGGCCCAGAAATTGGTGATGTCTGCAAATCGAGCGACAACCTCTGGTGTTATTATCCATGATTGGTCAATGGATTCTTCTATGTCCCATAGGTATGCTTCGAATATGACCCCGTTCTCCCTATTATTCCTAGATTGTGGCCCAGATCTTAGTAATAGGTATCTCGCTCCCACTGGTTGCAGTCTAGTACAAAAAATTACATACTCTGGTTCCCACAATCCCATGAAGGTTATTAGGGTGATCAACCATGAGTAATGGAATTTTGTGCCTAGATCATGTGCATCCTTGTATTACACCTGAAACAAATTCAATAGCTATGGAACCCAACTCATAAAGGTGCCTTCTACGCACTGAGCTACAACTACAATGACTCATGCTGGTACTTTCTCTTTGCAACATTTTCTAAGCAATTTGCAAGCTAAGATATTTGTGCTAAGTTGTGTAGCTTCATTATTGATTCATTTGATTATAATGCCCCTTGTTCCTCTAACGGTTCCATATTTCTTGTTCATCTATTATTACAATGCTTTCTCCTTGGATTTGTCATCCAGAATCAACGCAGGATCCATACCTTGAATGGGTAGTCCTGTTATATGCACGATAAACTCAACAATTATGGCGATGGGTTTATCCATCCATGTATCCCCTCCATGCATGACTGCTAACAACTTCTTGATGCATGTTGTCACATACTAGCCTCTACCAAAATGTTGTAGCTTCAACAAACCTAAAATTCTTTTTATGTCCAGCCCAACTGCCCATTGGTGTGGTTGGCTGATCATTTCTCCAAGTTGGTTTACGCTTATGGTTTTCATGAAGACCCTGTGTGCAAGTTCTGGGAACTTGGTTTCATTTGATACATCGTGGTCGGAATAATTGAGCTTCCCAAACTGACCGAGTAGTTACGGTTCTACCTATACTCACTCTGGTATTTGAGGTTGCAAACTTTTGGGTCTTGGTTTTTTGTGAGGTCAGCTTGGTATCTGAACTTTGTCTTCCTGCTGTGGTGGTTGGTTAGAAGTTTCAACAACTTTTAATTTCTCCCCCATCATCCATTCTGGCCAAGATGAGGTAGTTCTAGTGGTCTCCTCTATTAGTAGACCTAAGCTGGGTTCTTGTGATTTGTCTGGCTGCACTGCTGCTCCCAAATTCTATTTCATTCTGTTGACTTCCATGGATGCTTGAGTTCTTTCACGTTGCACTTCCTGTTGGGTTTCCAGTTCCTTATTTTGAGTCTCTTGCGCCATGTCGTATCCTCTTTCATGGCCTCTTCTTGTGGTTGTTGAATATATTCTAGTATCAGTGTAGGATTTATTGGTATCACCTCTAGGGATGGGATCTCGTCGATATCAACAATCTCCAGCTGTTGCTGCTTGTTTTCCTCCAGTGGTCCTCGTGATCTAGTTTGAACCCTGGTTGGTCTTTGTTATAACCCTAAATTGCACCATACATTCTTACCTGGCATCAGGCCAACTCATATCCCTTCATTGCCAAAACATTTGCTGAAAAACCTCTTTGAAAATCCTCTTGGGTGAAGGTACACATGCCCTATCCCACTATTGCACGCGTTGGAATGTTGGCAGGCCTACTACTGCACATGTTGGGACGTTGGCAGGCCTACTACAACCTGCGTTTACCTAACAAATCACAAAAAACAGGAAAACTACTACGGGACAAAAATCTATGGGTCAGTTAACTTAAACTCCCATCCATGCATGGTCGAGAGTTCGTCCAAAACCCTAGCTCCTTCTAGCCTATAAAAGAAGGGGTAGGGGTACTATTTGGAAAGAGTAAAAAAGATTGCAAAGAAACTCTGCCCAATTGCCGAATCCATTTGTCCCAACCCTTTAGCCTTTCCTCAAGCCTAAGAAGAATTCAAGCAAAGAAGTTGGAGGACAAATACGAGGAGGAGCCCAGGATCAGGATCAAGGAACGGTGGTTGGTCTCAACATTGATTGTAAGTTGAGTCATTTTGAATATAATGAAAGAATAATTTTCCCGTCCCGATGCATGAGTTATATGTGGTTTTTGTAATTTATGCTTAATTTCTAACCCTCAAGTAGAAAAGTAGCATGCATGCGTAGTGTTTTGTCTTGACTGGAGGTGAACTTTCTAAAGAGCAGCGCAAGTAAGCGGGCAAGGCACAACGGAGGATCTACACCAAACATCAGTAAAAAGGTTAGTATTTCCTTTCCATGCATGTATGTGAAAAAGGGGTTTTAAGTTTTGGGGTGATAGGTTAAAAGGTCATTTCTTTAAGGTCAAAATTTGCATGCAAATCAGACCCTAGTTTGCTAGTCCGTAGGGTGTTATTTCCCAACAATAGAATTGGCGACTCCACTAAGGATGATACTCTTAGGGTTTCCGGATTTAGTTGAGGTTTTTGGGTAGTTTAAAGGATTAGATTTTCTATTTCTTTGTTTGTCTGTTTTCTGTTAGGTTAGAGCTACCAGGGAACCTGGTTATTTATACCAGATTTTCCTTGACTTTTGCTTGACGATAATTATCGGGACACACAGAGGTACACACGGCCTGCAGAAGGCCTGCACGCATGTGACCCACGCCTTAACCTTCTATAGCCCGCGTTTGAATTCCTGTTGTAGAGGTTTCAGTAGCATGTAGAATACATAAAGCTTAAGAGGCGGTCCTCCTATTCCCTCTCATAATTATACAGTCTCAGGGGGCTTTCTGGATTATGTCTGAGTCTTGCTGGTTCATAGTCTTGTCTCAGTTTTTTTTATTGCATTTGGTGATTTTTTGCAATTATTTTTCTTTTCTGTCGGAAGAAGCATACAAGCCTTCAAGAGACCCTGGTTTTCAATACCAGAGGCCTCTTCTAGGTCTGGTTTGCCTTGGTTTAGTTTTTTCTTGGATTTTATACCTACACATGGCCTGTGCCAGTTCAGCCCGCGGGTACCCGCGCTCTGTTATAGCTCAACATGTGTTTGCATGCGTGTTGTTTCAGTGACAGTAGCAGGCTTGACAGGTTGCTTTTCAATCAGGGAGGCGCAGTCATCCCCTCCTATGGTGAGAAGTGTTCCTCTCAAGAGTTTGAGTCTAGGGTTGCACAGTCAGTAGGATAGGGCCTCTTACCCTTAGCATGTTTTTTCTTAGTTGATAGTTGATAGAAAAGATAAAAAAGAAAAAAAATGTGTTTTATGTTTTTTAGACAAGCATAAGAAGCGGTGCTTTCTCGATTATCGTTGAGTGTCTTTGCCCTGTTTCTTTGCGATCTGCGCTTTAAGCCAGAATTTTATTTTGTTTTCTTGGTTTTGTGCTTGTCGGCATTTTCCCTTTGTTACTTCATTTAGCACTCAAATAAAAAAATATATATATCGCTTTTTCATTTTCTTCTTTGTTTGAAGATTGTGTTGTTGCATCAATAGCTAGGGAGAAGTCTTTTTGTTCATAATTTTTGGCAGTGCATTTAGAGCATAAGTAGTTCATAGTTGAGAAAAAATTCCTTTATGTTTGCTGCATGAAATCTTAGCAAAATTGAAAACAAGAAGAAGTCTTTCTTTTTTAAAAGTTGTTGATTTTTGCATTCAGTAAAATTTTTTGTTTCCGACATTTTTCCTTTGTTTTTGCTTTGAGTCTTTACACACCATCAGTTTCACTTTCATACCTTGTGACGTAAAAAATCCCATAAAAGCAACGCTAATTTAAAATCTATTATACCTTTTGTTTGTAGGGTTCATACACTAGCTCAGGACTAGGGCCTTGGAATAGGTTGGAGAGGAAACTCTCCAAGGCCACTCAAAACCAAACATTGGAGTCTGTGATAGGGAGTGTAGAAGTCCATTTACATGGAATTTATTCGGGATCCCCCTCTAACACAGGGGATAAACACGAGGTCGTGTGAGGAAAGGTAGCGGAGATAACCCCTCCAAAGCCGGACCAAGCGTAGTGGAGAACACATATCGAGGATTTGTCTTGGGATTCCGTCGTTTTCATTTTCCACGGAGCTTCGTGGATCTTGAATCCATTCAAGTTCCTTAGTTGTCTTCCGGACCATTTTCTCTCAATACCCTGGACATGTTTCGAGCTTGATACCCTACTCATTGTGGTCTACCCGACTATCGACTGTACCTGCCCGGTGAGTGTTCGCGTGCTGGCAAACTAGTTGCCAATCTTTTTAAGGACATACACAGGTGACTGCGGGGGTATACCGCGGTACCTAGGACAGACATCGGGCCACGCTTTGCAGAGTATACCTGGAGGGTGCTTCCGTTTTCGAGTTGCACTTGCACCGGTAGGTTGCTCTAGTGTTGGTTGTTGTAATTGTTCTTCCAAATAGTTAGTGATTTCTTGTCTTATTATTAGCATGGAAAAAACTTAACTCAAGCCTCTACAAGTGTCGAAGGGGGCAGCCAGGAAATCTTCCCTCCTCTAAATAGGTCCTTATCCGTGAACGTATATATGGTTAGGGGTGATGCATTAATAAGGACTAGAGCACACGACTATAGTAAACCAAGCGCCTCTGAGAAGGGTAAAGAAGCCGAGATTCCATCTCTTCCTCTACAGATTGAGAAGACGTTGGGTGAAACAATGACACGCATTCCAAAGGGTGCATTTAAGAAATCTTCTCACAACCCAAATGCAAGGGCCGCCCAGAATTACTCTTTGGTGGAAGATTTATCACAAACCCCTTATGCAATGTCCGCTTTGGAGGTCCTCCAAATTTTCCCTGCTTAGAGGAAATCCTTGTTGACTGCTTTAGGCTCTACTGAGACTTATAAACCGGGTACCATCATGTTAGATACGACTAAATTGAAACCGCGTCTTCCTTAACACGTCGCATATCAGATAGTAGTGGCTCATCCCATGAAAACTTTTACACGGAATATATTCCGCACAGTGGTCGATGAGGGTGCTTTGTCTCCATCACCTACTCTCCTTACTGCATTCGACGGTCGTTCTTTCCGACCACACGGCAGTTAGGAGGGAAGACCATGTGCATTGAAGTAGAGGTAGTCGACGCTCCCCTCGACTATAACCTCTTGCTAGGCCGGAGTTGGACTTATGCTATGCAAGCTGTGGTTGCTATAGTTTTCTGAGTCTTGTTGTTTCCACACGAGGGTCGGATAGTGACCATTGATCAATTGTCCTTCTCTAGAACTGACCCAGATTTGGGGGCATCCACGGTTCCCATGATTGATAATCCTCAACCCGGTGTTGTTAACGTAGGAGTTGGTTTCTACCCATCCCTGATGGGTACCTTTGATTACCCACCTCCTCATAACGATGTCAAGTTTATATCGAATCACCACAAGGCTGATATTTTTCACGTTTCGTCATTCCGCACGACTTACTTTGAGGATCTGTGGATTCTTCCATCCCCATCAGCCACGATGGATGAGACAGGGCACTCCGGCATGTCCATGCCCTTGTTGGCTGCTGAAGTAGCATACTCTTTATTCCAGCAAGCTTCAGCTAACCCAGATCCGACCCCCGCACCAGAGTTGGATCAACTTCCAGAGCCTATTTGGGCTCAAGGTTCTCTTAAGACCACAAATTCGTTAGACTTAGTCTTGCCTTCCGACGAAGCAGTAATCGAAGCAATGACTAGTCTAGACAAACCTTGGGACGATCTTCATCACAGATCATATTTCCTCCCAGAGTTAATCCAAATCAAAGCAGGATAATTCACCGTGACTATGACTGGAGATAGGTCTTGTCATACTAATCCCTTAGCTACACACAAGATCTATCCTGAGGGTGATATGGCAAGCATTGTTAAAATGATACCTATCAATATCTCTAGAACCGCTGGCGTCATAGACAATGTTTTCATCGGAGTATACAGCTCCCCCGAGGAGATGCCAGGCATCAACCAACAAAGAGTCCATCATAAGCTAACTTTTTTGTTTTCCATGCTCGCTTTGAGATTTGAAAGCAACATACGACGAGACTGCATTTATGCTTTTCGATCTCATCCAGATTAACTGAGAAAAGTAACTATTATGGAGTCTTCTTTAAGCCATTTTCAGACTCCTTAAAGATGAAAAGATTGTCGAGTGACCTTGTTTCTTCACACTCGTTAAATTGATCCAGAAGAACATTCCTTAAACGGGTCTCCTTTTAAGCCCTTTTCAAACCCTCTAAACGTGAAAATATTTCTAAGCGATCTTGTGGCCTTTCACGCTCGTTAAACTGAAATTTGAAGTCATGTGTGTCCGGTGGTAGTTTACCCCTTTTTTAGTCCGGACGATCAACTGTACGAACAAAGGAATACTCTATTGAATTCCCATTCTTTAGAAGAGTATCCTCAGGTATAATTTTATTCCTTTTTCGGGCTTGAGGGACTAAATTTACGAAAAAGAAACCCCCACGGAGTCCATAGTTAAGCTCTTTTCAGACTCCCTAAAATTGAAAAGATCGCCGAGTGACCTTATTATTTCACACTCGTTAAAATGGTCCAAAAGAACATTCCTGACAGAGTCCATACTTAATCTTTTTTCAGACTCCTTAAAAGTGAAAAAATAGCCGAGTGATCTTGTCCTTTTCACACTCATTAAAATGGTTTTGAACTGACATCTAGTTGGTGATAGTTTATCCCTTTTTCGAACCGACTAGACTATTGTCGAAAAATGTACCCCAATGGAGTTTTCTTTTATGCTTTTTCAGACTCTCTAAATATGAAAAACCACCGAGTTTACCTTCTCTGGGCTCGTAAAACTTACATCGAAGGATGTTACCATTGTGTGTTCTATCAAACGCATTTGCATACCTTACCCATCATCCTTGTAACAGTTTTCTTCTGCGTCTTAACACCTTTGGCCACTGGAGGATTTTCCTGAGTATCATTTCCCTAGAACATCAGTCTTATCCTTGTGCCTCGAGCTTGTATGTTTTTTGTACTCATTCCTCCATTGTAACGTAATATTCCTTTATTCTTTTTCAAAAATTATCAAAAAAGAACAAAAAAATCAAATATACCCTAAAAAGAGGATGGGAAAAGTATTTTCTTTATTGGAAGCATAATGAGTCGCCCTTCGATAAAGCACATCTATCCATTTGATTCATCAGACTATGGGATGTAGTACGACCTTAGGAATCTTTGCTCACTATATAGAGTTGTGTCCTCCACCATTTGGTTACTCTTCCAAGAACATGGAGAGTTTGTGTTGCCTCCTACTTCGTAGACTTATGATTAATAGATATGCTACCTGAGTCTTATCACTTGTTGTGCTATTATCCAAGGGAAGTTTGTCACTGAGCCTGAGTCGGCCCCTCTGCAATATGTCTCTTGTCCACATACCCGACCATCCTGAACGTCCAATCAAGTATTTGTTCCAAATCACTGAAGCCTTCAGTTCGATCATCAATATTATCATGTCCATAACCGACGAGCCGTCGACAACCTCTGGGTAGTGCAGTCGTACACTCATATTACACTCCTACCTGAGTTTAGAAGATTTTGAAGTTATTGCTCGAGCTCTGAAGTACAACCATCACGCTGAATTAGCTTTTGGGAGATGGATACTTTATATGTATATCTTTCTGATTTCGAGATGTAGCTCTGTTGTGTATTATTCACGACTACTCTTTATAGTTATTTGACATGGATCTATAGTGTATTTGATTGGTATCCATGGTTCTATTTTATCTCGAGCATGGGTATGCCCGCCTCGGTGAGACGTTTTTTATTTTGTAGACGGCACCTCCCGATTCCTGATTCTTGGGCCCACTCATTCATCATATCAGTACATATTGCTAAATAATTGGTAATGTATTTTGGCCATCAGATGCTTTTCTGACCTCACACATTAGGGGGCATATGTTATAACCCTAAATTTCACCATACATGCTTACCTGGCATCAAGCCAAATCATATCCCTTCATTGCCAAAACATATGCTGAAAAACCTCTTTGAAAATCCTCTTGGGTGAAGGTACACGCGCCCTAACCCACTACTGCATGCATTGGAACACTGGAAGGCCTACTACTGCACGTGTTGGAATGCTAACAGGCCTACTATAGCCTGTGTTTACCTAACAAAGCACAAAAAATAGAAAAGTTTCCGACAGGACAAAAGGCTATGGGTCAGTTCACTGAAACTCCCAGCCATGCATGGCCGAGAGTTCATCCAAAACCCTAGCTCCTTCTAGCCTATAAAAGAAAGGGTAGGGGTAATATTTGGAAAGAGGGAAAAAGATAGCAAAGAAACTCTACCTAATTTCCGAATCCATTTGTCCCAACCCTTTAGCCTTTCCTCAATCCTAAGAAGAATTCAAGCAAAGCAGTTAGAGGATAAAGAAGAGGTGGAGCCCAGGACAGGATCAAGGAATGGTGGTCGGTATCAACATTGATTGTAAGTTAAGTCATTTTGAATATAATGAAAGAATACTTTTCCCGCCCCAATGCATGAGTTATATGTGGTTTTTGTAATTTATGCAAAATTTCTAACCCTCAAGTAGAAAAGTAGCATGCATGCGTAGTGTTTTGTCTTGATTGCAGGTGAACTTTGGAAAGAGTAGCGCAAGTAAGCGGGTAAGGCACAATAGAGGATCTACACTAAACATCAGTAAAAAGGTTAGTATTTCCTTTCCATGCATGTATGTGAAAAAGGGGTTTTAAGTTTTGGGGTGATAGGTTAAAATGTCATTTCTTTCAGGTCAAAATATGCATGCAAATTAGACCCTAGTTTGCTAGTCCGTAGGGTATTATTTCCCAACAATAGTCTTCCTGTCTAGCCTAGTTCTGATAGCTTCATTGGTGCCATAGTGATGATTATTGAATGTTTGTTGAGTTTGGATGACTATGGTGAGATTTATGGTCTCGCTCTATTCATTCTGGTTGTTATTTTTCTATCTCTATTCTCCTTTCGTGAATAGAACAGTTTCTCCCATGCTCGCATGTTGTATAGGCTTGTCATGAAGCTTGTCGAGGATGCTTCCTCCATGATGTGATTAATGCACCATAATTGTGGATTCAATGCATCTGTGGTGGTTTTGTACTTTCCATTATGCTTGTTTTTCCATCTCTAGTTGGCGCGCTTAATGTGATGTTCCCTCAGTCCTTTTCGTGCTTTAATTCCTCTTAGTGTTGTCCTATCATACTGCTTTTGTTTCATTTCCTGCTCATTTTTCTTTGGTATGTAACCATTGTCCTTGCCTTTGGTGAATTTATTTTTCGAACGTCATGTGGCCTTTATCTCTTTGCTGTGATGTGCGCTTTTTAGTCTTGTTTCCTTTTTCTTCTCTTTTTTATTTATTTATTTTTTTCTTTACTGCAAGGTGGGTGGTCGACCATCCTTGTACAGCTTCATTCAACGCCCATCGATCATTCCTTTGAGGTCTATGCTTTCTAAATATCTTAATTGTATAGCTCCTCCATCTATGACATATTTTATCCCATATGGTCCTAGCCAATGCATTATAAGATTCCTCGGGTGCTGAAATGATTTGATGTCATAGAAAAATACTAGATCTCTTTCCTTGAATGTCTTCTTCTTAATGTGTCTATCCTCCCAAGTTTTGTCTCTAGCTTTCTGCTCTTGTTTATAGAATCCTGCTAGGATTCAGTCTTCCTTCATTGACAATAATTGATTCATTATTTCTTATAATGTGCCCCATTCTATCATTTGTGTGATAGCTGCTACGCGTAAGTTGGGTAATAAAAATTCTAATGGCACTACTGCTTCTTGGCCATAGACTAGTTTGAATGGTGTGTTCCGTGTCAAAATTTTGCATGTAGTCCTATACACCCATAATACTACTGGTACTTTGAGGTCCCATTCATCTCTGTTGACATTATAGATCTTTGTTAGTACGTTCTCCATAATTTTATTGAAGGCTTCTACAATTCCATTTCCCTGTGGGTGATATGTTGTGCTCTTCTAGTGATGAACTTCAAACTCTTCGAGCATCGCGCAGATGGTGTTGTTTATGAAGTGTGTGCCTTGGTCCCTCATCAAAACTCTTGGGCACCCAAATCTGGTTATCACTTGTTCAAACAAGAAGTGTGCAACTTTCTCTAAGCTACAATCTTTTACTGGTGCGGCTTTCGCACATCTTGTTAGGTATTCTGTCGCGGTGATAATGTATCTTTCCCCTGTCTTTTTGGCTGGTGGTTTAATGGGTCCCACAAAGTCTATTTCCCATTTATAAAATGCCTTTAATGTTACTTGTGGTTGTAGTGGCATCTCTTCCCTTCTATTGAGTTTCCCTAGCCTTTGACAGACATCACATATCTAATAGTATTTTATTGAGTCCCTGTGAATCGTTGGCCACCATAGTCTTCTGCGTAGAACCTTCTATGCAGTATATTTTCCTTCATAATGTCCTCCTGTGATTCCCTTGTGGGATTCTACTAAAGTTATTGGTCGTTTGTGGTCTATCACGTACCTTCGTAAAATTTTGTCTGCACCCATCTTGTATAGATGTCCTGTGATCATTTGATCATTCGTTCCGTGAACTACTAGGTTCTTCTTCTGCATGGTGTTATATTATTGTGGCGCAGTACCTTTGATTAATTATTGGATGATCTCTGTGAAGTAGTCATCATAAATCTTTACTGAGAATAATTATGCATCCAGAAATGTGTCGTCTAGATTCGTAGGTTCTTCTCCATT
>JZKD02S0940006.1:6637-20616 GCA_000966675.3 Picea glauca | reverse complement strand
ATTCTTCTGAGATTAGATTAGATTGAGATCCACTGTCGATTAATGTGTCTATCTTAGTGTGTCGCATGATTACCCTTATATGAAACAATTTGCTTCTACAATCAATGCCTTCACCGATTTTACCTGTCATACCAACCAATGAGATCTTTGATTCATCACCTGAATCCGATCCCAAGTCTGTGGGTTTTGTTGTCGTTGCCACTGTCTACATTCCATTCTTTTCTTTGAACCACTTTGGCCTCTTCTCGGGATGCAAATTCCAACATTTGTCCTCATCATGTCCCTCTTTCTTCCAATTCTTGCAAGAGTGCTTTCCTTCCTTCCTCGTCACTGCATTTGCATTCTTGCCATGCCTTTTCCTCTTGTCCTCTTTCCTTGAAGACGATAATTCCCCTGACACGCCTGCTTTCCTTGCTTAAATATACGTTGCTTGACAGAAACCTCATCAACGTTAGTGGGTCCAAACATGAAAAAAATGTTTCTAATATGCGCAGGTAAACCTCCTATATACTTCATAAGAGTTTCTTGTGTTTGTAAAGGGATGTCTAACATTAATGCCATTTTTCAAAATCCATCGGTGTATTCTTGCATTGTTTGTCCTTTTCTTAGTTTTAAAGATTGCCATTCAATTAACGCTTTTTCTTTATAACCCAAAGCATAGAATTGTTTCCTAAGTGCAAAAATGAAACTCTTCCATGATGGAAATACCTTACCCACTTGTTGTGTTCCATTTTGCAACTTGCTTTGCCACCAGATGAGAGTTGTACCTGCAAGTCTCAAAGATGCCAACTTGATTTGTGTGGCCTCATCTTTGATCTGTTGCACACTACAGTAAACCTCCATCTGCCTGATTCAATTGTCAAGTTTTTCTGCACTTACTTCACCATCATATATGGGCAACTCAAATTTAACATCAAGTTTTAACAATGGCATTTCATTCTTATGCTTATGAACATTTTTCTTTCCATTAGATTTAGAACTTGAACTTGAAGAAGAAAGAGAAGAAGGAGGTGATGATGGAGGTGAAGGGGGAATATGAGGATGATCCTCTTCCTCTTCACTTTTTCCCTTTGAAGATTCACCCAAAACTAGTCTCTTTCGTTCGAAGTAATCCTTGTACAAAACTTTCACCATCTCCAACATAGCAAGGAAAGTTTTCCAGAACTCTTTCTCAGCCTGAGAAAGCCCTTCTTTCGATGCCATATTCTCGCTGTGAGAAGCTCTCTTTCTCAATACAATTAATGGATTCTCTGCAAAAATATCACCTTCACCACGCTATAGTTTTTCCCTGGTTAACATACAAAACTCAAATCCAAACGTCAACTAGCTCTGATACCACTTGATCCGTAGGATCTTTTAATGACTATGGTTGAGTTTTTAATTTGCATGTGTTAATTAACCATATGAGAAGATTAATGAAAGATTGAGGAAAAGAGAGGAATTATGACAGCCATATACACATATGCAGATCTGAAATGAAGCAATAAACAACAAACCATAACACGAGAATTGATAATGGAGTTTGACACAACGTTGCCTACATCTTCGGGCCTTTGTCTTTGTGGGGGAGGCTTCTTTATTTCTGTTCAAAATCTCAAAAGTACATTGCAACAATTCCAATTATCTACAAGACTGATCTATTCATGTTCTTCCATATCTCTAGAACCTAGCAAAGAAAATGACACGCAAAACGGATGTCCGGAGCTCCCAGAAATGGCCCGCAAGCATCTTCTCCTCAATAGCTTCCCTGCATAAAAATGGCTTTGGCTTGGCTTCCCTTCAGCATAAATCTGCTTTGCCTATCCTCCATGGCCTCAAATAGGTCTAGTTTTTATAGATCTGAAGTTGGTTATCCATCCCCCACTTTGTCCCAAAATTTGGGCTACAAAAATGCCCAATATCTCCCCAAAATGACTAAAATCCATTAATAACATGCATAATATCAATGAAAAATCCAAAACATTGGAAAAAACCCACTTTTTAATAAAAATAGGGAATGAGCTCCTTATTTTGTGTGCGCGCCCCCTTGGCAGGGTCACATGGGGCCATGTGGTCGAGCGCTAGCCCCTCAGGCTATGCACTGGCCCTTCCCATGGGCGCTAGCTCTTGGTCTTCGGGCTCTGCATAGATCCTCGGGCTAACAGTCATAACCCCCTGTGCTCTTTTCGGATTAGGTCTGGGTCATATGTGAATGCCCAAGAACCAAGGGCCAGGCCCTATCTGCAACATCCCTTGGTCGTGGTCATATGGTAATGTATATTGAACCGTGGGCTGGGGCTAAGCCCCAGCCCTTTCTGCCTCCAACCAAAAGTTTAAACCAACTTAAATATAAGTTTTTCGTATACATAATAAGAACCAATAGGGGCTTGGGTGGTTAGCCTGGTCCTGCCATTCCGTATCATAGTGGAGGTTGGGGGTTCGACTCCGGTGGTGAACCCATAATTTTACACAAATCATGAGCCAACCACAGGGTGCCACGTGCCAGCCCATGACTGGGCCATGTGGCACCTCAAAAACCAATCAAAAACTACTACCTAACGAGTGTTGATTCATCCATGTGCCTGCCACGTACTCTTCCACCTATCATCGTACCTTCCCAGTCAACTTGCTGACGTCGTCCATGCCACGTCATCCTGTGCCATGTGTCACCCTTACAGTGGTGACACGTGTCACCCTTTGACTGGTCCAACTATACCTGTCATGTTCTCCACCACCTACCACATGTCGTCACTAGAAGATGCCATGTCAACTGTACAACCGTATAGCCTATACAGTCAGCCTGCCACATGGCACTGTACGAACTGTACAGTCATCCATTTTTTTTGCCTGTTTGGGTTTTCGGACAAAACGTGATATCTTTCGCATATGAAGCACATTTGACGAAGTAAATATATGTATGAAATAAAGAAGACGATATGGACGCAATGGCGCTGGTTTCGTCAAATTCTGAGCACTTTCATTTTTGAGCCTTTTTGAGCCCTGTCAGGCTCCTGGATCTGATTCTGAATTAGAATTGGAATACACCAAAATTTCATCCAGGAAGACTATGAAAAACTTGTCTAGATAGTCCCTAAATACACCATTCATCAAGCACATAAAAACAGCAGGTGTGTTCGACAACCCAAATGGTACCACAGTGAGCTTGTAATGACCATACCTTGTTCTAAAGGTGGTCTTGTTGATGTCTTCATCCTTTATTCTTACCTGGTGATATCTAGATCTGAAATCTATCTTTGAAAATATTTTCGCACCTTTCAAATGATCGAAAAGATCGTCGATCCTTGGCAGAGGATACTTGTTCTTGACAGTTAGTTTGTTCAACTGTTTGAAATCAATGCACAGCCTCAACGTCCCATCCTTCTTCTTCACGAACAGGACCGGGGCACCCCAAGGTGACATGCTTGGGTGAATTTACCCCTTCTTTATAAGCTCTTCAATATGCAATTGCAACTCTTTCATCTCTGGCATACTCATTCTATAAGGAGCTTTTGACACTGGAGTTGCTCCAGGCATCAAATTTATAGAGAAATCGATATCTCTCTTCAGAGGTAGTCTAAGTACCTCCTGAAATACGTCTTCAAACTCTATTAGTACCGCATGGTCTCCAATATTTGAGACTTCATCTCTGGATGATTCCTGCACATGGGATGCAAACAATTGACAGCCTTTCATGTAGCACTTTTTCAACTGCATTGTTGAGATTTCTCTAACAACCATAGCTCTGGGAATTCCTTGGACTGTTTTTTGATTCCCCTCCTCATCCAGGCATGTAAATTCCTTGTTACAACAGTCCAGTAGGGCATGGTGTTGGTCCAACTAGTACATCCCAATTAAAAAATCATAAGAGCCTAAAGGCAGAATATTCAATTCAACCTTCATGCTTAATCCCTTCATGTCCACCGGATAGGACTTAACCAACTCAGTGACTTTCCTCTTGGTTCCTGTAGCCAACTGCACTAACCAAGACTTTTCATGTTTGCTTCTTGATAAATGCAAACTTTCCACCATCCTAGGGTCTATATAACTATGGCCAGCCCCTAAATCAATTAAAATAATAAATGGTTGGTTGTTAATCATAGCTTCCACTTCAATCATGTGCGACTGAAATTCAGCTTGCTTGTTATCCAGGGCCACATAGATCCTTGGCATTCTACTACCCATGTCCTCCACTGTTTCAGCTTGTTGAACATTATGGATAGCTCTTGCTTTTCCATTTTTATGGGGACAATCTTTGTACTTGTGGTTCTCTTTACAGCCCCAACACTGAATGGGCGTCTATCTACACCTTTGTTCCCCCACTTTAGCCATTCTCGGCTCTCTAAACGATGGATGTCCTTGAGGATTATTTCTGAAAAAGGGTGGTTTATTTTCCTTCTGCCTCTGTTCTTTCTTGAACTTTTTCTGGTCATCCCAAGCCTTCCAAAAGGTAGGCTTTTCTCTTTGTTGTTCAAATAATCACTTCGCTCTTCTAATCGTTTCTTCCAAAGTCTTTGGGTCATCATATTGAATCTTATCCCCAATAGGAGGCAGTAATCCACTCAGGTACCTTTGAATCTTGACAGACTCATCATTGATGAACGAAACATATTTCAGTAATTCCAAAAACTTTCGTTCATACTCATCAATGGTCTTGTTGTCCAACTTGAGTTCAAATAACTCTTTCATCTTTTTGTTATAATATCTTTTAGTTAAGTATTTCCTCTCAAAATACCTCTTTAATTCTTTCCATGTGATTTCCCATTCCCTGATGTGTTTCACCTGCACAAGTTGATCCCACCACATGGATGCCTTTCCCTTCAGTTGATACATGGAAATCCTGCCCTCTGCATGAGAGGATTAATTCTTCAGTTGAAAGTATTTCCTCATACCCAACAACCAAGTTTTGACATCTTCCTCCTTCTAATGTTCTCCATCAAATGTTGAAGGCTTGATCTTGTTCATTTCCCCTTTCAATTCATTCATCCCAGATCTCCTGTGCTTTCTGGTAGGAGATGGGCTTGAACTACTATGTGCTTACCTACTGTAATTCTTTGGGGAGCGACAACGATGTCTGCTGACACTCCTTGATCTTCTTTTCCTCTCAGGGGTCCTGTGACTCTCTATCTTGCTTGAGTCACTCTTATTTTTCAATTTCTTTTCTATTCGTTCCAAACTCTTCAACATCCTTAAGTTGAATTGACCCTGCCTATCCCTAAATTTCATGAGCTTTGGACTATCACCTCGGCGATCCTGGGCATCTTTCTGCAATCTTTCAATGATTTTCATCATATGTCCTTCCTTATCCAATTCTCTTTCGTTCCCATTGGATTTTGATCCATCGACTCCCAAGTTCACATCCCTTCCTTCTCTTTCATTCTTTGAATTGGAGGCAATCAACACCTCCTCCATTTCTATACTTGGCATCGATTCGCAGTTGTGTTGACACTCGTTGAACTCTACACACACAATGTACAGTCAACCAGAGTTTGTCAGGCCTCAAACCCTTAATAAAATTACAACATTCATAAACCAACACGAATAAAAAAATGTTTCGATTCCACGAATTTTCTGAGCTCTTTTTGGCTCTACAATTTCCGACGATAGCACCCATTTTCTTAGTCCCCAACCCATGCGTTCACGGGCCATGATCAAATGCTAAATTGCTAGGTGCTACAAGGCTCTCCAAACAAAACTTTAGGTTTTAGGATTTTGGGGCTTCGAGGTTTTGGTCCTGGAGGTTCTCGCACTCGCTTCCCTCTCCAACTCTTGACTCCCGAACTTTCGACCTCTCTCCCCCTGGGCCCACAACACAGTTGTTTCCAACCAAGGTAGTGACACATGGTGTCCTTAAGACGGTCCAAATCACTTCCGATGACATCATAGGATCCCACCACTTTCACTTTTTGTTTCAAAGTTTCGAGCATCAGGAGTTCGTGCATCTACACATCTCGAACTTTCGTTTGCCGAAATTCTAAAATTATGGTCTATTCATCTACTTGATCCAACGGTCAAGTTCCTCTCCTACAATCTACAACGTAGATCAGTTTGGGATTTCGGGGTTTTGGGTTTTTGGTAACTGAGATTTCACGATGCAGCAACTCCAAATCTCTTGTCACTTTAATCCCCGAATTACGATACACGATTTCTTGTACGAGATCCAACAATTCTCGATGATTTGGATCTAATGGTCCAGATCTCTCCTATTATTACACCTATAAAATCTCTTCATCCCTAACTTCCTCGCTAGGTGGCTAGATCCGATGGCTCATGGGATTTCAGAACTTCTTCTTGGAAGTGTTGCACCGTCCGATTCTACCCTTGTTAATCTTTTTCGTGAATCGGGACTTGGAGTGACCAAGAATTTGGCTTGCACTCCAATTTCACGATCCCTGAATTCCTGAAATGATCCAACGGTTCAAACCAACCACAATCAATGACCCACATTTATTCTAGATCCTAGGGTGTCGAGTTTCTCCATCCACTAACCACCTTGCAACTTTTGGCTATCTTACGACCCTTGCAATTTCACGAGTTGTCTACAAAGAATTCTGACCATCCAACTCTGCTTCTCAAGGACTTCTGGCCAATGACTTGGTACCCTCCTTCTAAACCTTCATCTACTTGATCCAACACTTATGGTGTGGATTTCTCTCTCTCCCTATGGCCATATACCACACCGATTGTAGTTTTATAATACCGCTACACCTCCTGATCTTTGTAACATGGTCAAGTAGTCCGTTCACACTCAGAAACATTCTAAGGTATGAAATTAGTCCTCCAGACACAATTTCTTCTCAAAACCTTGGTCCAATGACCACTTATCTGGCCCATCCAGGTTCAACGTTGAAACTAGGCTCTAATACCATACTGTAACGTCCCCCGACCTTCATATCCCACTAGCCGAGAAAACGCTACTATGCGGAACAACATCATTCTCATACTTAATTAATAACATGCATTTAAGTCATATTAAACACATTTAAATCAAAGTCAACACAAGATTACTCCTAACATAAATAATCCCTGGCATCAACAATAATTCATATGCATAACATAATACATGATACATATAAGAATCACAGGCATGCAAAACATAATATTAAGCATAAGATGATACTTATCTTTGAAACCGTGGTAATTCCACCAACCACTTGCAGGCCTTCCAAGAACCTCCAAGCCTTAGACCATGCTACTCATCATGCTCAATAGTGGTTCAACCCCAAGCTTGGACTAAGCTCCACCCAAGGCAAGGAATCCTAGTCTAGGTTGAGGTTACAAGGAAAACTGCACAGAATAACTAGAAGGATTCTTCTCAGGATGCTTTCTTACTTCCATTACTCATAGACTCTCATTCCACACATGCTTGTTCCGCCCGAGAGTATACACCTTCACAAGCACAGTCCATTAGTGCTTCACCTCGCTCTCTGGGTCTCGGCAATAGGCCAGATCAGGAAGTCTTAAAGGTCTGTAGCTGGTTCCAGACTCTCTTTGGAAGAATACCACTTCCCAGCAGACTCCTTCACCTGGAAATAGCTTATCACATGCCTGACATACTGCCTCTTCAACTAAGGGCCTTAAAACCTGATTCTTTAGCCCCTTTCGACTCAATTCCCGCATGGTGAGGATAACCACAACAGCAATAGAAATTTGGTTAACTTGCGGTGACAACAGCAATAGAAATTTGGGTATGGACATCCAAAAACGACAACAGTCCACACTAAGACACAACACGGTTTAGACATTTACAGGGTGCTCGGACTTCACAGGAGACATGGCTCAGTCCGTGAGTTTTCCACTAGTTTCAGGGTTCGTGATAAGGAATCAACGTAGAGTTCCATCACGGAGCTAAACAGAATTCACAAAGTATGGGGAATGGCAAAGCGACTCAGGTGGAGAATGGAAAAATGCAAGAGAAAACAATTTTCCCATCAGGGTTTCCTTCACGGTGCGCGGGTAAGAAAATGCAGACACAGAGGCNGCATAATATCAATGAAAAATCCAAAACATTGGAAAAAACCCACTTTTTAATAAAAATAGGGAATGAGCTCCTTATTTTGTGTGCGCGCCCCCTTGGCAGGGTCACATGGGGCCATGTGGTCGAGCGCTAGCCCCTCAGGCTATGCACTGGCCCTTCCCATGGGCGCTAGCTCTTGGTCTTCGGGCTCTGCATAGATCCTCGGGCTAACAGTCATAACCCCCTGTGCTCTTTTCGGATTAGGTCTGGGTCATATGTGAATGCCCAAGAACCAAGGGCCAGGCCCTATCTGCAACATCCCTTGGTCGTGGTCATATGGTAATGTATATTGAACCGTGGGCTGGGGCTAAGCCCCAGCCCTTTCTGCCTCCAACCAAAAGTTTAAACCAACTTAAATATAAGTTTTCCGTATACATAATAAGAACCAATAGTGGCCCGGGTGGTTAGCCCGGTCCTGCCAGTCCGTATCATAGTGGAGGTCTGGGGTTCAACTTCGGTGGTGAACCCATAATTTTACACAAATCACGAGCCAACCACAGGGTGCCACGTGCCAGCCCATGACTGGGCCATGTGGCACCTCAAAAACCAATAAAAAACTACTACCTATCGAGTGTTGATTCATCCATGTTCCTGCCATTTACTCTTCCACCTATCATCGTACCTTCCCAGTCAACTTGTTGACGTCGTCCATGCCACGTCATCCTGTGCCATGTGTCACCCTTACAGTGGTGACACGTGTCACCCTTTGATTGGTCCAACTATACCTGTCATGTTCTCCACCACCTACCACATGTCATCACCAGAAGATGTCATGTCAACTGTACAACTGTATAGCCTATACAATCAGCCTGCCACGTGGCACTGTACGAACTGTACAATCATCGATTTTTTTTGCCTGTTTGGGTTTTCGGACAAAACGTGATATCTTTTGCATACGAAGCCCGTTTGACGAAGTAAATATATCGATGAAATCAATAAGATGATATGGACGCAATGGCGTTGGTTTCGTCGGATTCTGAGCACTTTCATTTTTTAGCCTTTTTTAGCACTGTCAGGCTCCTGGATCTGATTCTGAATCAGAATTGGAATACACCAAAATGTCATCCGGGAAGACTATGACAAACTTGTCTAGATAGTCCCTGAATACACCATTCATCAAGCACATAAAAACAACAGGTGTGTTCGACAACCCAAATGGTACCACAGTGAACTTGTAATGACCATACCTCGTTCTAAAGGTGGTCTTGTTGATGTCTTCATCCTTTATTCTTACCTGGTGATATCTGGATCTGAAATCTATCTTCGAAAATATTTTCGCACCTTTCAACTAATCTAAAAGATCGTTGATCCTTGGCAGAGGATACTTGTTCTTGACAGTTAGTTTGTTCAACTGTTTGAAATCAATGCACAGCCTCAACATCCCATCCTTCTTCTTCATGAACAGGACCGGGGCACCCCAAGGTGACACGCTTGGGTGAATTTACCCCTTCTTTATAATCTCTTCAAGATGCAATTGCAACTCTTTCAGCTCTGACATACTCATTCTATAAGGATCTTTCGACACTGGAGCTGCTCCAGGCATCAAATTTATAGAGAAATCGATATCTCTCTTCGGAGGTAGTCTAGGTACCTCCTGAAATACGTCTTCAAACTCTATTAGTACCGCATGGTCTCCAATCTTTGAGACTTCATCTCTGGATGCTTCCTGCACATGGGTTGCAAACAATTGACAGCCTTTCATGTAGCACTTTTTCAACTGCATTGTTGAGATTTCTCTAACAACCATAGCTTTGGGAATTCCTTGGACTGTTTTTTGATTCCCCTCCTCATCCAGGCATGTAAATTCCTTGTTACAATAGTCCAGTAGGGCATGGTGTTGGTCCAACTATTCCATCCCAATTAAAAAATCATAAGAGCCTAAAGGCAGAATATTCAATTCAACCTTCATGCTTAATCCCTTCATGTCCACCGGATAGGACATAACCAACTTAGTGACTTTCCTCTTGGTTCCTGTAGCCAACTGCACTAACCAAGACTTTTCATGTTTGCTTCTTGATAAATGCAAACTTTCCACCATCCTAGGGTCTATATAACTATGGCTAGCCCCTAAATCAATTAAAATAATAAATGGTTGGTTGTTAATCATAGCTTCCACTTCAATCATGTGCGACTGAAATTTAGCTTTCTTGTTTTCCAGGGCCACATATATCCTTGGCATTCTACTACCCATGTCCTCCATTGTTTCATCTTGTGGAACATTATGGACAACTCTTGCTTTTCCATTTTTATGGGGACAATCTTTGTACTTGTGGTTCTCTTTACATCTCCAACACTGAATGGGCGTCTGTCTACACCTTTGTTCCCCCACTTTAGCCATTCTCGGCTCTCTAAAAAATGGATGTCCTTGAGGATTATTTCTGAAAAAGGGTGGTTTATTTTCCTTCTGCCTCTGTTCTTTCTTGAACTTTTTCTGGTCATCCCAAGCCTTCCAATAGGTAGGCTTTTCTCTTTGTTGTTCAAATAATCACTTCTCTCTTCTAATCGTTTCTTCCAAAGTCTTTGGGTCATCATATTGAATCTTATCCCCAATAGGAGGCAGTAATCCACTCAGGTACCTTTGAATCTTGACAGACTCATAATTGATGAACGAAACATATTTCAGTAATTCCAAAAACTTTCATTCATACTCATCAATGGTCTTGTTGTCCAACTTGAGTTCAAATAACTCTTTCATCTTTTTGTTATAATATCTTTTAGTTAAGTATTTCCTCTCGAAATACCTCTTTAATTCTTTCCATGTGATTTCCCATTCCCTGATGTGTTTCACCTGCACAAGTTGATCCCACCACATGGATGCCTTTCCCTTCAGTTGATACATGGAAATCATGCCCTCTGCATGAGAGGATTAATTCTTCAGTTGAAATTATTTCTTCATACCCAACAACCAAGTTTCGACATCTTCCTCCTTCTTATGTTCTCCATCAAACGTTGAAGGCTTGATCTTGTTCATTTCCCCTTTCAATTCATCCATCCCAGATCTCCTGTTCTTTCTGGTAGGAGATGGGCTTGAACTACTATGTGCTTACCTACTGTAATTCTTTGGGGAGCGACAACAATGTCTGCTGACACTCCTTGATCTTCTTTTCCTCTCAGGGGTCCTGTGACTCTCTATCTTGCTTGAGTCACTCTTATTTTGCAATTTCTTTTCTATTCGTTCCAAATTCTTCAACATCCTTAAGTTGAATTGACCCTTCCTATCCCTGAATTTCATGAGCTTTCGAATATCACCTCGGCGATCCTGGGCATCTTTCTGCAATCTTTCAATGATTTTCATCATATGTCCTTCCTTATCCAATTCTCTTTCGTTCCCATTGGATTTTGATCCTTCGACTCCCAAGTTCACATCCCTTCCTTCTCTTTCATTCTCTGAATTGGAGGCAATCAACACCTCCTCCATTTCTATACTTGGCATCGATTCGCAGTTGTGTTGACACTCGTTGAACTCTACACACACAATGTACAGTCAACCGGAGTTTGTCAGGCCTCAAACCCTTAATAAAATTACAACATTCATAAACCAACACGAATAAAAAAATGTTTCGATTCCACAAATTTTCTAAGCTCTTTTTGGCTCTACAATTTCCGACGATAGCACCCATTTTCTTAGTCCCCAACCCATGCGTCCATGGGCCATGATCAAATGCTAAATTGCTAGGTGCTACAAGGCTCTCCAAACGAAACTTTAGATTTTAGGATTTTGGGGCTTCAAGGTTTTGGTCCTGGAGGTTCTCGCACTCGCTTCCCTCTCCAACTCCTGACTCCCGAACTTTCGACCTCTCTCCCCCTGGGCCCACAACACAGTTGTTTCCAACCAAGGTAGTGACACATGGTGTCCTTAAGAGGGTCCAAATCACTTTCGATGACATCATAGGATCCCACCACTTTCACTTTTTGTTTCGAAGTTTCGAGCGGCAGGGGTTCGTGCATCTACACATCTCGAACTTTCGTTTGCCGAAATTCTAAAATTATGTTCTATTCATCTACTTGATCCAATGATCAAGTTCCTCTCCTACAATCTATAGCGTAGATCAGTTTGGGATTTTGGGGTTTTGGGTTTTTGGTAACTGAGATTTCACGATGCAGCAACTCCAAATCTCTTGTCACTTTAATCCCCGAATTACGATACACGATTTCTTGTACGAGATCCAACAATTCTCGATGATTTGGATCTAATGGTCCAGATCTCTCCTATTATTACACCTATAAAATCTCTTCATCCCTAACTTCCTCGCTAGGTGGCTAGATCCGATGGCTCATGGGATTTCAGAACTTCTTCTTGGAAGTGTTGCACCGTCCGATTCTACCCTTGTTAATCTTTTTCGTGAATCGGGACTTGGAGTGACCAAGAATTTGGCTTGCACTCCAATTTCACGATCCCTGAATTCCTGAAATGATCCAACGGTTCAAACCAACCACAATCAATGACCCACATTTATTCTAGATCCTAGGGTGTCGAGTTTCTCCATCCACTAACCACCTTGCAACTTTTGGCTATCTTACGACCCTTGCAATTTCACGAGTTGTCTACAAAGAATTCTGACCATCCAACTCTGCTTCTCAAGGACTTCTGGCCAATGACTTGGTACCCTCCTTCTAAACCTTCATCTACTTGATCCAACACTTATGGTGTGGATTTCTCTCTCTCCCTATGGCCATATACCACACCGATTGTAGTTTTATAATACCGCTACACCTCCTGATCTTTGTAACATGGTCAAGTAGTCCGTTCACACTCAGAAACATTCTAAGGTATGAAATTAGTCCTCCAGACACAATTTCTTCTCAAAACCTTGGTCCAATGACCACTTATCTGGCCCATCCAGGTTCAACGTTGAAACTAGGCTCTAATACCATACTGTAACGTCCCCCGACCTTCATATCCCACTAGCCGAGAAAACGCTACTATGCGGAACAACATCATTCTCATACTTAATTAATAACATGCATTTAAGTCATATTAAACACATTTAAATCAAAGTCAACACAAGATTACTCCTAACATAAATAATCCCTGGCATCAACAATAATTCATATGCATAACATAATACATGATACATATAAGAATCACAGGCATGCAAAACATAATATTAAGCATAAGATGATACTTATCTTTGAAACCGTGGTAATTCCACCAACCACTTGCAGGCCTTCCAAGAACCTCCAAGCCTTAGACCATGCTACTCATCATGCTCAATAGTGGTTCAACCCCAAGCTTGGACTAAGCTCCACCCAAGGCAAGGAATCCTAGTCTAGGTTGAGGTTACAAGGAAAACTGCACAGAATAACTAGAAGGATTCTTCTCAGGATGCTTTCTTACTTCCATTACTCATAGACTCTCATTCCACACATGCTTGTTCCGCCCGAGAGTATACACCTTCACAAGCACAGTCCATTAGTGCTTCACCTCGCTCTCTGGGTCTCGGCAATAGGCCAGATCAGGAAGTCTTAAAGGTCTGTAGCTGGTTCCAGACTCTCTTTGGAAGAATACCACTTCCCAGCAGACTCCTTCACCTGGAAATAGCTTATCACATGCCTGACATACTGCCTCTTCAACTAAGGGCCTTAAAACCTGATTCTTTAGCCCCTTTCGACTCAATTCCCGCATGGTGAGGATAACCACAACAGCAATAGAAATTTGGTTAACTTGCGGTGACAACAGCAATAGAAATTTGGGTATGGACATCCAAAAACGACAACAGTCCACACTAAGACACAACACGGTTTAGACATTTACAGGGTGCTCGGACTTCACAGGAGACATGGCTCAGTCCGTGAGTTTTCCACTAGTTTCAGGGTTCGTGATAAGGAATCAACGTAGAGTTCCATCACGGAGCTAAACAGAATTCACAAAGTATGGGGAATGGCAAAGCGACTCAGGTGGAGAATGGAAAAATGCAAGAGAAAACAATTTTCCCATCAGGGTTTCCTTCACGGTGCGCGGGTAAGAAAATGCAGACACAGAGGC
>JZKD02S0940005.1:898773-910411 GCA_000966675.3 Picea glauca | reverse complement strand
TTTTCGGCACGAAATGAGAGCGGAGATATAATAAAGAAATGCACAGAGATATCGCGTATATCCAATAATATAACATAAATATATCAGAGATGCAACCATAAACACAGAGATACAGAAATACATTATTTCTATTAATGAAAGAAATGTATAGAGACTGTAAAAATACGGAGTGAAAGACTCGCTAGAATGGTGGCAACTTATCTCTGAGAAGAGATGTGACGGCTACTCGCATTCACAAGAAGATGATTACAATGAGGCTCTGAAGGCCTTTTTACAATAAGTAGGAATGCCAAAAACCATAGACATCAAAAAGCCTAACCCTAGGAGATGAAGCAACAAAAGTCATGTGGGCCCCGTTTGGGTAAGTGAGTACATCAACTTCCCGGGGTTGTAACTTTTGCATACGATCTCCGTTCTAGGCGTGTGATAGCTTGTTGGAAAGGTATTGTCGAGGAGATTCATTTTGGGGGATCAATTGATGCCTTTGGATATCATTGAGAACATATATATAAAAAAAACCTTAATTTGGGCCCTCAACATGGCCTCAGAAGTTAAAACCTGCTAAAAATACTAAATTGCCAAAATTGCCAGAAAACTATTTTGAGCCATTTGGAAAATGTGGGTGGCCACCGATATCCACTTGGATAAAAAAATCACTAAGTTTTCCTCCACAGGCGGTGCCAAAATAATTTTTTTAGCCTAGGTAGGATTTCGGGGATAGGCATCCAAATAACTTCCTGTTATCTGGTTCTCACATTGTCAAAACAATAGAAGTCGTCAAATAGGGAATTGTAAATCCTCCAAGTCAAGTGTTCTTAACACCATAAGTCAGGGAGATACCCATGAAAGGTTGAAGGCTGAGGTTTGTTTGTTTCATGCGTCACCCCTTGAGGCACCCACCTCTTGGACGAGATCTAGCCTGTGACCCATTTTTTAGGCCGAAAATCTAAATGTCGCACTTTGAACGAGGTACCTAGTGACCAAATTTTAGGCATATACCCAGGTGGAAATTGTGGGATGCAATTGCACCTTGATCAAATTTTGTGTGGATATTGGAAAATATCACTAGTTCTTTCGGGATATGCCCCCTCTACCCCTCATTATAACTGATCACTTCATCCTTCACTAGTTTCTCTTTCGGTGGCTTCAAACCCCACTGTTGAGTGTTAGTGGAAGGTCCAGGGTTATTTTGAGAGGAAGGGCGTTACGTCTTTTTAAGACATGAGCATTTGTTTTCTTTGTTTCCCCATGCGGACAAACCATTTATCCACATATATGCTTCTATATCAAAACACTTTATGTATGATGCATTTCTGATTACATTTGATTTAGATATATATATTGTGTAAAGTTCAAAAATTACAAACAAAGGCTCTTGTTTATTACTCTCACCACAATTCACACACATCCACTCATCTAGTTGGACATCATAGGGGACCCACATAACCCCCGTCGTTCCAGCCGCTTGCTGAACCTCCCTCCTATTTTAGGGAGATTTCCTAGTCTTGCAAACTCATCGGCTCCACATTCTCACACCCCTATGAGTGCCACTGTCTTAGGATAATATTTTATTGGTTCCACCTTACTTAGGTCGAATTCCCAAGGTCCACCGTCCACTCACTCTCCTTTACACAAAAGTGGGGGGGCAACTTCCTCTCAAGGGGGAAGTACCAACCCACCTAGCCCCCCTCAAGGGTCAGGTTCACAGAACACTCACACCATGGCTGGAACTAATCCTCTTCCACCACTCCAGATGCCATATTTGGCCTCTCTTAACATACCAGATCTAAGAAAACTCACAAATGATCCTATATTGCATGACCCCACATGGCCTGCAATGCCTACCAAACTACCTTCAGGCATCCCCAAGTTTGAAGGAAAGGTAGGGGATGAACCTACCAACCATGTCATGACTTTCCACTTATGGTGCTCTTCCAACAACATTATGGATGATTCCATACGGCTACGATTATTTCAACACACGCTCACTGGCCCATCAACCAAATGGTATGTAGACAAAAAATCAAGGTCCCATGCGACTTTCGAGTCCTTGGACAAAGCATTTTTGACCTTCTTCCAATTACCAATCCTCCATGACAATGGTCTTGAACTACTCTCTAATTTCAAAAAAACCTCCACCACACATATCGTTGAACACATTCACAAGTAGCGTCAGTGACGTAGTTTGTGCAAAGCAGAAACCACCAAACAACAATGTCTTGATTGGTTTCTTAGATCACTTGTCTTTATCCTCGGTAAATATGTGGCTCCCACCTTCCCTCAATCAGAAGAGGAATCCATTAGTAAGGCTCAACAATATGACCTCATCTATTCTCAATCAGGGTACCTGTACACAGTAATTCCCGACCTCCCAAAACCCATGCCATTCGGCCAAGATAAACCCAGGATGTCTCACTCAGCAGACGGATTGATTGGTAATACCACGCACCACGCACCACAACCCCAACAACCACCAATGTATGGAACACCTCGATATCCATTGGCATATGGAGGAACCCCTTATTATCCCCCACCCCCTTATCAATAACCATACCTTGTTGCCCTTCCTCCACCCATCAGTGGGCCACCGACGACACCCACAATACACCCACCTATCCAAACAAGTTCGGGTACTCCCTCTACCTCATATTATACTCTAAGTACTAGAGAAAGCACCACGCCTTCCTATGTACCTTACAAATAATTACCACAAAATAATCCATGCTTTCCATTTCCTAGCCCTCCCCAGTCCATGGCTCCACCACAAGGACACCCTCACACTAGGGTGAATTTTGTTCAACCCTCTCCCATTTAGCAATATCAAAATTTTGAACAGCTGAATACAGAAAATCTGACCCATCAGTCGAATAATGCCAAAAAGAAAGGAAAAAATTGGAACAATAACAACTCAGGTCCAGAAAGAAATCACCCTCACCAAAACCAACCTACTGGGGGCAACCAGAACCAAGGGAATAAGAAACCCCAAGGGGACAACAACAACAAACGTCAAGGAAAATATAACAATAATCTTCGAACCAACTTCCCTTGTTCCCTTTGCGGTGATTTTGGTCATTATACTCATCATTTCCCTTGAATCATTGATTTTAAACAGATGAAAGACTTAGTGAATGGACCACATACTCCAACATCGCCTTCCCCTCAGCAGGCCCCACAACAATACATGCAACAACCACCCCCAACCGTGCTTCAAAACCCCATTCCACACCAGGGTGTGATAAACACCCAACAAGACATGCATCCCACCCCATCATAGTTGGGATAGTATTTCAATCCAAACAATCCCGCAGATCGTACTATCCTCCTCACTAGTGAGGAAAAATTCCTTCTACAAACACGTAGTTGTCAATACCGAGCACCCATCGAGTCTCCTCCCATTCCCCTAGAAACACTCCCCGCACCAAAAGGACCCCCTTTGATGATCCCTAGCCCTAATGCAGAAAAACCTATTTGCATCCCTCGCATCCCATTGCACAGGAATGTCCACAACCCATAGGCTAGGGAGGCTCATAATTACAATTTGTTCGATGACTTAGCACAATCTCTGACTACCATGTTAGTCTTAAAAGTCCTTCAAACTTGTCCCACTCAGCGGAAATCATTACTTTCCACCTTGGGGGAAGTCGACCCCGTGGATACTCAACTCATCACATTTTTATCTCGACAGTGGAGAGCTTCATCTCCCTGCTCTCATTGCTTTTCAAATCCCAATGAAAATTCAGAACATTACAGTTCATTGGTGCATCATCGATGAAGGCACATCTACATGCATCATGTCCAAGTTTGTATGGAAAAAAATTGGTTCCCCCGAACTCATACCATCTGCCATTACCTTAAGAGCTTATGAAAGACAACCCTCTTCTCTTGAAGGGATTTTCCCAAATGTCCCTGTAGAACTCAGGGGAAATACCATTCTCATCGACATTGAAGTTATCTATGCCCCACTTGATTATAATATCTTGTTCGGTCATAACTACATGTACGCTATGAAGGAAGTTTCCTCTTCCATCTTTTGAACCATGATGTTCCCCCATAACGGGAAGATCATTACAATTGACCAAGTCTCACATTATGAGCCTAACCCTTATGCCAACATCCATAACATTCTCCCTCTCATCCACACTAATCATGAAGCATACCCACTCATCGAAATGGGTCCCAGAATTTTCAAAGACCCATCATTGTTAGGAACTTACCATGGTACACCACCGCTCCTTCATCCTTCCAATCAGGTATGTGTCATATCATCCAAAGGAACTGAAATTGAGAAAACCATTCCTCCTAGCGAGGCTTTTCTTATATCTGACTTCCCATTAGTCGCAGAACCCCTCCCTCACAAGCCTCTTGCGAACTCGTCGAATCCACTAGTTCACGATTTCACCTCACCACAAGGCCATATCCTAGTTTGGGAAACAGTTCCCCAAGCCATTACTCAAATCCCCTTATTTTACCCTCCACCAGGTGTACAAGCTTTCCAAGTAGCCACAATGCTTACCCTCCCTAATATGGTGTTGGCAATTCCAGTTTGGTATTTACATCCACCAGTGATGGTTCCTCAACCATCCCTTCCCCCCAAAACATAAGGAATCCCAATGATGATTCCCATACTCACTCCCACCATACCCTCTACACCCCCATTCACTAGCCTCCTTGCCACAGCTGGGGGTAGGCGAAAGTAGAAGGAGCCCATAGCTCCACTCCTCCCACGCATCCAACCTCCTTGTGCACTATGTGAGAAAGATTGACACCCAACCAACAAATGCCCATCTCTACCCGAGTTATGTAACCTAATTCAACTCAATCAAACACCATCACCGCTCGTCACTTTAGAAAGTACTGCCACTACCTCCCCTAATGAAAGTAGAAAAGGACTGCGAACCAAATTCACTTGTGCCATATGTTTAGAATATGGCCATTATACACACCATTTCCCAGCGCTACCTCAATTCCGACAGACATTAGTTGCAATACGCCAAAGCTTCCAGCACGAGTCCAGTCTAGCTACATCTTCCCCACCAAACATAACTGACATCCATTATGTCACAACTTTAGTCAACGAATGCATGAGATGCCCTTGCTCTATATGTTAATCCTTAGATCATTTTACATATCAATGTCCTATGATCATTGAATACAGGCAACGCCAATTGACCCTAATTCAAACCCCTACACCCCCTATAGAATCAATGACTGACCTTACCTCATCACTAGAGATTCTTCATATCATTTCTCCTAAACAAAAGGCACTCCCTATTCCTCTATGGTTCTTGGATGAATTATATGAGGATTTACCCCTAAATCCCCCCAATTATCTCATTCATTTCCCTACGAAAATTTTACATCCAACTACCACTCGTACTCCTCAGTACCTCGATATTTGGGTTATGTTGAGCGAACCATCGCAATCTCATTGTGTTGTTCCCCCTGCTTCTTCATCCCCAAAGGACAACCACATGGTGACAGTCACCGATATCACTCTTTTAGATCCATTGTATTCCTGCCAATTCCACTGTGACGAGGACATACTCAAGGAAATAACCACCCTCGACTACCCATGGGATGTGCTACACCACAGAGTGCTCTTCTTTCCATAGGAAGCCTTCATGCCTCCTAACCAACACCCCATATACGCAGTCGAAACCAAGGATTTTATCCCATCAGGGCATATCAATTGGTTCAACAATCCCATTCCTGCCCCTGATGCTTTTGAAGAAGGCAACATGGCCAACATTTCCCCGACCATCAAAATTGATATTTCCATAAAAAATGGAGTCATCGAGGAAATCACCATTAGCGCCGCATGCACTCCTCAATAAATCACCACCTATCAATCCCTCTTCCAAGAATATTGGGATATTTTTGCCTGGTCATACACAAAAATTCCTGGCCTTGATCCCTCTATTGTCGAACATCGCATAGACACATGGCTTGATATCACACCTTTCCACCAAACTTCCAAACCCCATTCTGGTAGCTCCGGGTGTCCGTTTTTCAATCTGTCTTTAGCCACAGGATCAACATCCTGTCATCTACATCAAGACAGTCCCCAGGCCATTTTTTATCCTTAGCCCTCGGGGCGCCATTTTTTCATACCCCTTCCAGGTACGCATGTTCATGTTCAAAATTATCAAATAAATGCTTGTATGTTCGATTCTCTTCAGATATTGTTCACGTTGGGTATTTGGTTTTCATGTGTACAGGTACTTGGTCATCATACATCAGTGCAACCCCTTCAGGTATATAATCAACACTGGCATGTAATCATTCACTCTGAATCTCAATTTTATCTCCAATCACACCCTCTGAAATTTTCCTTTAGGATCCCCATCTCCGGCTCTGCATTACCAACACCTCCATTGCATTTTGGGTACTGTCACTCGGTAGCACTCTCCCCCACATGAGTTGTCCCATTCATAGCACCCTTTGGCACTTTGACACTCATGTTGTTTTCAACCCTTTAGGGATGGGAGTCTCGATAGTCTTACATCATGTCATGAATCAACCACATACTCCTTCTCCTCATTTTACTAGCTTTCCCAAATGGACTCCCAATTTATCTCTTCAAGGTTCTATTTTGACTGCACCTCCGCAGTATCATTAACCCTCCATTTCATCCACAATCAGTTTTCCCATTCGCAAATTTCCCTCCATTCCATCTACCTCATAAAGAAACCCACCCATGGGGCCCCCAACCTCCACCATTTCTCCAAGCACATTGAGCCCTCACCGGCCCAACCATATCACATTGGGGCACCCGTTTCTATAGTTGTACACTCATCCCAAATTATTCTTTATTCATTTGATATTTGTAAAAAGCCTTTGTTTCTAGCATTTACATATATTTTCGTCGTCACCTTCGGTGACCTTCTTCTCTCTTTTGGCCAACACAACCCATGTCACCCTTGGTTGGGGAAATCCTTATCATCTACCCCTGTTGACATCGTCCATATACTCCGAGTATTCCACAGGCCACTTACCTCCGCTCTCTAAGTTTGTTCACTTTGTCCTGCCTCTGACACAACTTATCCCACGTCTTGTTGTCCCCTTAACACTCAACCTCGTTGAAATGGTTGCGTCCACTTATACTTCGCATATACCCCCAACCAAGGGCAGTCTTGAATCTCCACAAATCTTGACTTCATCCATGTACCTCCTCAATTCCTAACCTCACCTAGTAGATTTCCCGAAGCCCTTTGCTTCTTGGAGTCACGTCTCCCTTTTGTCGACATCAACACGGTTTATAGAAGGGCGATAGTATGTTGACTCTCATTTTCTTTCCAATGTGAGGTATCGGACGACACAGGGAGAACCATAATTTCTCTCTGATGTCATTGACCCCCATGGCATTCGACTTCAACACTTTCTCATGCTATGGTGGGTCTTACTTTGTGACTATTGCATTTATTTCTTATATTTGTCGAAGACCTCTGAACCTGGCTAGGCTATCAATGCCTACAAAATCCATGATACTTCTTACAGGTGTCATTGCCTACTATTCAGAGTATGTTCCTCTTCAGGATTGTCCTCTGCCTTTATCATGACCACCCCCGAGGGCGCTGCAGTTGTCTACATCAACACATAGTTTTAGTTACTATACAACACCCTTCTTTTTGAGTTACATGACACAAGCATGGGGCATGCCTGCCTCGTTTGTACGCAATTTATTTTACATACCTTATGGAAGGTTGAGTCCTACATGTCCCTTTCTCCCTCCAAAGGGTCACTCTTGATACTCTCACTACCACTCTTTCTTACAACGACACACTCAGTAGAAGAAACATTGATGAATTTTGGCTATACGTATGCTCCTAACCTCATCCATCAGGGGGCATCTGTTATCACTGAAATTTTGTCCACAAATGGTTACAGGAATCCATCATCTTAAAAAAATTATGAGTTTACCCATGGTCCAAAATTACCAGAAAAGCATTTCAAAAGGTCCAAAACTATACAACTAGTTATAAAATTAAGGTGCACTATGACTACACAGGGTGCGTGTGCATATGCGCCATCCAGAAACGCACGAAAAGTGCATGTTATCACTCAGTTTGTTGTCTAGGTCAAATGGCTGAAAGGTAAGAATCAAACTGGCGTAACAAGAGCTTCCCCACCCACTGTCACCTCGATGGGGGGATCTTTCTATTTAGGGTGGCTAGACCCAAGGGAGACGTCCCAAGTAATCTGGGGTTTTGAAAGGATTGGATGAGATTTATCCTCCAACTATAAACAATATCCTCATTGTTCGTTCCTTTCTTGGAACAGGATTGGATGAGATTTTTACAAATCTCCCTCCAACTCCCAAGTGGCCTCCTCAAGACTAAAGTGATTCCATTGCACCTTTACCTGAGAGACGGCCCTGTTCCGAAGCGCTATTTCTCTCCAGTCCAAAATATGCAGAGGTTCCAATTGGAACTCACCTTCAGGTTCCACCTGCACCAAATCCCAATCAATCATATGAGCAGGGTCATGAACATACTTTTTCAACAAAGAAACATGAAATACATTATGAATTCTTAGATTAGCTGGAAGTGCAAGTTGGTATGCTACAGGTCCAATTCGAGCTAGTATCTCGAAGGGCCTATAAAACCTGGGTTCCATCTTGGCACAGTTTCCTAACTTCAACGAAATTTTTCGGGCTTTGAACTTCAAATAAACATGATCTTCCACTTGAAATTCCAAGTGTCTTATTTTCTGATTTGCATAGCTCTATTGTCTGTCCTGTGCTTCTTTTAAGTTCTATTGTACCTTCCTTACCATGTTCTCCATTTCTTGGAGCATCTCTGGTCTAATCATGAGTGTGTCAGTCGGGTTATCCCAGCTAATTGGGGTCGTACACTTTCTGTTGTACAGTACCTCGAAAGTGCTTAACTTAGCCGAAGTTTGGTACCCATTGTTATATGCAAAGTCTACCAAGTGTAGATAGTCTTTCCACTTGTTTGGTTTTTTTCTTACGTACATGTGGAGCATATCATCTATGATTTGGTTTGTCCTTTCGGTCTTTCCATCCGTTTGTGGATGATAACTCGTACTGAAATTCAAATTAGTATTTAGCCCTGCAAACAATTCCTTCCAAAAAGCGGATGTGAATTTTACGTCTCTATCTGAAATCATCATTTTTGGAATACCATGTAGTCTAAAAATTTGTTTCATAAATATTTCAGCAATGTTTATAGCTTTAAAAGTAGAATTTACAGGGATAAAGTGTGCAGACTTACTAAGTTTATTGATTACCACCATGATAGAATCATTATGTTTCTGAGTTTTTGGCAAACCTGTTATAAAGTTCAACGATATGGTCTCCCATTTCCATTCTGGTACGGGTAATGGCTGTAACAGGCCGGCTGGATGCTGGTGCTCGACCTTAACCTGCTGACAATCTTGGAACCTAGCCAAGTATTATGTTGTTTCTCCCTTCATATTAGGCCATAAAAATAGTTTTCTAAGTGTTGTTATTGTTTTTTGGTATCCTGGATGGACAGAATACGGTTTCTTATGCACTTCGTCCAAGACTATTAATTTTAACTCTGTTGAATCTGGTATGTAAAGTTTGTTTTTAAATCACAATAGTCCCTTATTGTCGATACTTAGATCTGGTTTATCTGAGTTTGTGGTATTGTTTTGTAATTCTTCCATTATCTTAGTGTAATTTCCATCGTTAATACCTATCGTCCTTATTCTTTGTTCCAAATCACTTTCTACCCTGCTGATATTTATCTCAAATAACCCATGGACTCTTCTGCTTAAAGCGTCTGCTACCTTATTTTCCTTACCCTTGATATGTTTGACCTCGAATTCAAATTCACTCAAGAAGGCTAGCCATCTTTCTTGTCTTGCATTAATATCTGGTTGGCTAAATAGATATTTCACCCCGCTATTATCTGTCAATAGTAAAACTTTTCTGTCCATTATGTAGTGTTGCCACATTTTTAAGGCATGTATTACCGCTGCCAATTCTAAGTCATGAGTGACACAATTTCGCTCATGTTCTTTTAATTTTTGGGATTCATAAAAAATAACGTGTCCTTCCTGAGTTAGGACACCACCTAGTCCTTTTTTACTTGCATCAACGCATATGCTGAAGTCCTTATCTGGGTATGCTACCTTCAAGATGGGTGCAATTGTCAATAATTCCTTCAGCTTGTTAAAAATGTCTTGACATTTCTCTGACCAGTTAAACTTGGTCCCTTTCTTTTTTAATGACATGATAGGGTAAGCTATCTTGGAAAACCCTTCTATAAATCTGCGATAATATCCGATGATTCCCATGAATGACCGAATATCTGCTACATCCTTAGGTACCGACCATTCCATAATGGATTTTATCTTCTCTGGGTCTACGACAACGACTTCTGCTGAGATTACATGTCCTAGATATTGTATTTCATTTTGATAAATGTCACACTTGTCGAATTTGGCATACAGTTTGTGATTCCTCAATGTTTGCAGAACTATTCTTAAATGTTCATCATGTTCTTCATTCGTTTTAGAATAGACCAGAATATCATCGATAAACACTACTACGAAGTTGTCTAAGTACTGACTGGAAATATTGTTCATCAGGCACATAAACGTGGTTAGTGCGTTAATGAGTTCGAAAGGTATGACTACAAATTCGTAGTGTCCATATCTTGTTCGAAAAGATTTTTTGTTTATGTCCTCGTCTTTTATCCTAACTTGATGATAACTGGATCGTAAATCCAACTTTGAAAAGATCTTGGCCCCACCTACTTGATCGAATAGATCATTTATCCTTGGTAAGGGGTATCTATTCTTAATAGTCATTTTTTTCAGTTGTCTATAATCGATACATAGTCTTAGAGTACCGTCTTTCTTTTTCACAAAGAGGACTGGTGCCCTCCATGGTGAAACACTCGGTCTGATATACTCTTTGTCCAACAATTCCTGTAATTGTATTTTTAATTCTGTTAGTTCTGGTAGACTCATTCGGTAAGGTGCTTTTGAGATAGGGGTTGAACCAGGTAGTAGGTCTATGGAGAAGTATATTTCCCTTCTAGGAGGTAATTCTGGTATCTCATCCACAAACATGTCTCTAAATTCACGTAGGACAACAAAGTCTTCTAACTTTGGCTTATCTTCTTTTTCTAATAGATTTGTTACTTGGATTGCATAAACTTGACATCCCTTTCTCACACATTTCTTGAGTTGCATCGTTGAAACTTGTCTGACTGATACCAGTTTTAGTATACCTTGGGTTGTTCTTGTAGTGCTAAAATCATCTTTATAGTTAAGTGTCTTCGCATAACAATCTAGTACTGCTTTGTGCTTTTCCAACCAATCCATTCCGATAATCATATCATAAGACCCTAGTGGTAGGATGTTTATATTTGTCCTTATATTTTGACCATCTAAGTTGAATTCAAAATCAAAAATAAATTCAACTACTTTCCTTTTAGTCCCTGTTGCTAGTTGTACCAACCATGATTTTTTGTGTGCTTCAGTCTCTTAAGTTTGTTAGACTCTACTACATCCAGAGTAACATAACTTTGTTAAGCCCTAATATTGGCTCATTACCCCTTAATTGGGGCATATTATATTAGTAATGTTATTTTATTTATGTCGGCTTTAGGCAATTAGTTGTAATTATACCTCCTAGTCTCCT
>JZKD02S0940005.1:872781-887398 GCA_000966675.3 Picea glauca | reverse complement strand
TCCTAAGATTTGTAGGATCTTAACCAATCATCTTCATGGATTTGTAACCATTTTGGGTACCACAAATTAGTGTTTAACATGTTGTAGATGCATATAAATAGTGTATTATGTAACACTGAATAGGTTTATGTAAACTCTCAGTTTCAAAGAGAGTGTTGTAACTATGCCTTGTAAGAGTGCATTGGTCATGAAGATGTAATTCAAATTGATTGTAGAGTTATCCTTTTTCTAAATCAAGAGACTAGGATGATAAATTGTGTCTTAGGTGTGGACCATGGTTAGTCATGTGACTCTTTATTCACTAAATGAATAAGACAATGAAGGGTTGCTTGCTTGTTTTCTTGATTAAGGGTTCCCAAGGTAAATATCTATGTACTATGTGTGTTTTCCATTGATTACTTTTTGTTTAATTATGTCTTCTCTCTCCTGTTTGGTTTAGTGTTTCTAACATATATGTCTATGTTATCTTTTGTCTATTGTCAATGCAAATAGGCCTTCACCAACAACATTTTCATTTTTAGGATTATCTTTGTAAACTAAGTCATTAATATATGACTTATATCTATGAGTATTAATCGTAACTAACCGATTTATCATGATTTTGAATGGTCCACTGTAAGGTAGCTAGAAAGGTAGTTGGGGGGGGTAGAGGGTCCATATTGATAATAGTGGAGGCCATTCAATGTAAGGTGGACTAGATCCACTATATTATTAAATAAGGCCCACTATGGTAGTTAGATATAATAAATGTAAAATGACTTCTTAGAAGGTTCTACTTATAGAAGATTCCTCCCCTAGAATGTTCTTAGGTGATGATAGCACTATATAAATGGGTTCAAGCAATGTAATGGGACATGAAGATAATTATTGTATTTAGATCCAAAGCTCATTAGGAGGTTTCCCCCTTGAAGAGGCAATTGAACATGAGATGATCCCTTCTATAATATGATCCATTGTATGGTGTTGCCCTACCTCAAGGGTTTGGTAATAATAAAGTGTGGTTTATTCTATCTTGCTTTGTGGATCTATTTTGTATTCATTATTTGTGATGATTATATCTGTAGATCTATCCAGGTTCTTAACAAGTGGTATCAGAGAACTTTCCTTGGCAGACATTGTGGACAAATATTTTTTATTTTTGCAGAATTTTTTTTTCGGAGAAGAAAAAAGAGGGCCACGACATTCCAGAATGTTTTGGTATATTTTTGTGAAAATTTTGAAGAAAAATGTTGTAGATCTGAGTTTATCTTAGAAAAACACCCAATTTGAAAAAACAAATCGTCTGAAACAGAGTCCGGGATATCAAGATATTGAAGTTTTAAAATCTACAATTTTTTAGGGTTTTTACCGTGGACGACGACGCGATTTTTTATTTATTTCTGTAGCAATTGAAGGATGATTTTTTCCAAAAAATTATAGATCTGAGTTTCTCTCACAATTTCACCCAATTTTAAAAAAAATCAACCGAAACGGAGTCTGAGAAGTGAAGTTATGAGCATTTTAAATTCAACATTTTTTTAGGGTTTTTCCAAAAAAAACCGCGATTTTCTTTCATAACTTATTGTTCTATTTTTTGGGTTTTTTCATGACGAATGTGGGACTGAAGAGTTCATAGGGTGATCATATGGCTATTTCCTCTCAAACCCTCAAAGAAATTCTACAAATTATTGAAGCATTCAAATCTCAATTGTATGACACATTGGATGCTAGATTGCATGACCTTGCAGATGGCCTCAATGATAGTTTTCGTAGTATTCAATATTCATTGGATAGCATGCAGGAGATATTTCTTATGGTGGACATCGGGAATGAATGTAATCAAGAAATATATTCTTGGTATGATTTTGAAGCCGATTGTGATGATTTGTATATGGATAGTTGTCATTTCTGGGATGACAACCACTTTCATATTTTATTTGATGACTCTAATCCATTTTCTGTAGAGAGAATCAATGTGAAAAATCGAGAACCAATGATTATTACCAGTGTACATCCTTCATATTCTACAGTGGTATTATTCCTTCCAAATTCTGCTACAACCCGTTTCCACTATATGGATGGATCTTCTTATTTGGATCCACATGACAGGTGTCAATCTTTGGAGCATCATTTTGAGTTGGTTATTGGGTTCCAAAATCTTCCACGGGGAGTTCACATGAGCACTTGGACATGGGACCCAGGCTTAGAAACATGGTTGGACTACTTCAACATGGTGGCTTTCCTTTCTACATGGGACCTTGGTTTTTCGGTCTTCTTCAGCATTATGGTCCATAATTATCCATGGGACCCTGGCATATGGTTGTACATCAAGTGTTGAGGACAACATTTTCATAAGGGGGATGGAATGTTAAGTAGCTAAAGAGGTAGTAGTGGGGGCCCATAGAGCCCATAGTGATAATAGTGGAGGCCATTCAATATAAGGTGAACTAGGTCCACTATATTATTAAATAAGGCTCACTGTGATAGTTTGATATAATAAATGGGTATTTAGATATAATAAATGTAAGAGGACTTCTTAGAAGGTTCTACTTCTAGAATATTCCTCCTCTAGAATGTTCTTAGGTGATGATAGGACTATATAAAGAGGTTCAAGCAATGTAATGGGATATGTGATGCAGGAGCATCTCTCACGACAAGCAAGCCACCGTGGAAGCAGAAGACAGCTGGAAGACGTCCAACGCAAGTTTTTGAATTTCCCTTGAAGTTGATGCGCAAACATAAATGAGATCATTTAATGAAGGTGCCTTGGTAAAATGTAATCAGACCTCGATCCATACGCTCTCGTTTGAGATAGACAGAGGCATTTATAAGTAGTAAATGTAAGTAGGTAGAATTGAATATTAGATTAGACAATTCTAGAATAAGAGGGAAACAGGATATAGACACCCTCATTGTATCATGGTAGAAGTTGTTGATAGTTCAGGAAGAGTTAGAAGAATCTAGAGCATAGGAGAGGAGTAGAGAACTGTAGAAGAACACCCATGTATAGATCTTGAATTAATAGAAGAAGTTGATTCAGATTCATGGTTGTTGTGTTATTCTCTGTGTATGTGTGTTGAATGCTCTAAGAATTACTTCCCGTTATGCATTTGTTTATATGTTGTGTGTATGATTTTATGTGTTGAGATTGAGATCTGAGAGGAAGTGAAGTGAGTTACAATTGTTACTCTTTCTGAGCAAGGATTCCTGCAAGGAGTGCAGTTGAAGTTGTCCACAAGGAGTGCGTTGACAGAAGGCTCAGGGAGTTAAACTTTTGCTCTCAATTCGCTCAAAAGTGGAAGTGGGTTGCTAAAGCCGTGCAAGGAGTGCGTAGGCTAAGGAGAGTCTCAGTCATGAAACTGAGCGAAGTATCGAAGGACTACTGCTGCAGGTGTGCGTAGAGTCAAGAGAACTCGACACTTAGAAGTGGTCGAGAACTGACACAAGGAGTGCGTGCAAAGAACCTCTTTGAGGTTGAAAGCAATTGAGGAAATCTCAGGAGGGACAGGGCTTCTAAATCTATCGAGGAGAAGCACCGAGAGTCTGTGCATAAGGTGATTGAATAGCTGCTGTAAAGTTATGTGTAGAAGAACCAGTGTTCGTAGAAGATACCTAAGAAGGAAGTGGACGGTCAGGATCTCGTAGAGGAGATCGATAGGATCCCATCAGTCGTTGGATATATTGAAGAAGTGAAGAGGTTATGGTCTCACTGGGAGTTCAAGCTCCACGGGTCGTGAACCGTCGGATCATCGACCAGTTACCCGTCAGCCATTGGATCGGATAGAAGTCGCACGGGAGTTCCCATCAGGATTCGAAGGATCGGGAATTCCGTGGTCGAGTGTTTTTCAACAATAGAAACCCTGAAACCCCGAGAAGATCTAGGTCGTCCATCTGTTGGGATAGGTGGCAGGGAATCAAGAGTCATCGGCATTTCGTAGCTTCAGGAGCCAAGGATCCGTGACCAGGAGAACCCCGGAACGACGAAGGGATCATAGTCGTAGGATCTTAAGGAGGACACGTGTTGCATGATCACCATATCGATATTTTTGCCATCGGAGTATAGGTAAGTGAAGGTTCCTAGCTTTGCAAAGTAGCTAACCTCGAGAGTTGATCTGAACCGTCCATCATTTGGGACGCGTGTCAGAAACCTGGAGAGAGTCGGGAATCGAAGAATCGGAGTTTTCAAGCACATAGAAATCTTGTCACACAGAATCGCGACCCGCGATTTCCCGACAAGATCTGAACTGTTCATTGTGGGGGACGCGTGTCAGTAGATCTCGAGGGGTCGGAGATCTGCGCCATCGGAGCAAATCCCGACAGAAGAGTCATGTGGGCCACAGGTGGAGTTAGTGGAGGACAGGTGTCAGCAACCTGGGCAGAGTCGGGAAACGACATATCAGAGTTCCTAAGGACAAGGAACTCGAGACCTTTCGAGTCCCAAACCCCGGAGGAAATCGGGACCGTTCATACTAGAGGACGCGTGGCAGAGATCTGCGCCATCGGGGGAAGTCCCGACAAGGAGTAAGTCCATTGACGTTTGGAGTTCATCGGGATATCGGGGATCCCAGTGACAAGTGATTCGTGCACTTTGAAATCGCGATCCGCGAAACCCCGATTAGTGGGGAACAACTGTCAGCATAGCAGGCTGAAAGAAGAGCCGTAGTGGGAGACAGTTGTCAGCTTGACAAAGAATCAATGTTCGAGAGATCAGGGAACCCACGGGTAAGTATTTTGTAGCATTAAAATTCTCGTAGCCCCGACGGGGTGAGACCATGGTCATAGGTTAACGGTCATATGGTGCGAAGCCTATAGCCAGAGGGCTATCGTGAAAAAGGCGCGTCGCGATTCAGGGAATCACGAGTCTTGGAGACACGGGCATTTCGACATCGAAAACCCTGAAATCCCGACGGGGTTTATCGCTGTGGTCATATAGGAGTCGGTCGCGTGGATTAAAGGCTTAGCCAAGTGGGCTGAGGCAACTAAGGGGCGCATCAGAGATCGGGGATTGGTGGTTCAAGTTGCTAGAACATTGTGGGTGTCAAAACCCCGATAGAGGAAACCCCGATAGAGTAAAGGGGGATCTCGAAAAGAGTTTTCTGTGGGAGGAAAATTTCCCGATAGAGAAATAGAAGAACTACAAGGTTTTCGGGCCAAGGAAGGAGAAAGGTCCTGTGAGTGGACGTGCCCTAGTTGGCGCGCCTGCGTCAAGTGGTATCAGAGCTTAGAAAATATTCTTTGTTTTCTAAAGTAGAGGAAAAGGAGAATTCACCATGCCGCCAAGGAGAATGGGTAGACAATCGCCCGATCCAGAGGAGGAAAGGGAATTGTCTAGAGAAAGAGGTAGGCAAGTACAGAATCCAGACGTGGAAAGAGGAATGTGAAATCTTCGTGCCAGAATGGAGGACATGGAGATAAGAGAAAGGTGAAAAGATGATGCAGGAGATATCAGTGAATCCAAGGATGAAGGTGATGCAGGACATGAAGAAGAGGAAATCCCAATGGAAGATGCAGCCAATGAGCGTTTAATTAAGGCTATCGCTCGGATGAGTTCGAAAACAAAAATTGACATTTCATCTTATGAAGGGAATCTGGATGCAGAAGAGCTTCTAGACTGGATTAGAGCTCTTGATACTTATTTCGATTATGAGGATATCGAAGAAGATAAGAAGGTTAGGCATGCTGTCACAAGATTGAAGGGACACGCAGCATTATGGTGGGAGGAGCTGCAAGATGATAGGCGTTGCCAAGGCAAGCAAAAGATTAAGAGTTGGTACAGGATGATTGCAAAGATGAAGGAAAAATTCATTCCCAGGGATTATCAAATTTCTCTATTCAGGAGGATGCAGAACCTGAGACAGAAGCTGATGACAGTGAAAGAGTATACTGAGGAATTTTACAGGTTGAATATCAGAGTAGGTCATCACGAAAGTAATGACGAAAAGGTGGCCAGGTACATGAATGGCCTGAGGTATGAAATTCAGGATGAAATAAGTATGGAAACCATCCGAACGGTGGAGGATGCTTACCAATTAGCTCTGAAAGCTGAGGAGAAGTTGAGCCGTAAACAAAGTTAGGGAGGCCGAGGCAGAAGTCAGCCAAGAGGCAAAGCAGTTGCCCAAGATAAATACCAGAAGCCCAAGGAGGAATGGAAGAAACCTCAGGGAAAAGTTGAAAGAGGTGGAACCTCATAGAGAAGGCCATATGTTGAGCAGCGAGGAAAAAAAATTGAACAAAGAGGAGGATATGCTGATAATGATAGGTTTCCTCGTACCAGAGGTAGAGGAAGAGGAAGAGCTGGAGTAATTACATGCTTCACGTGTGGAAAGAATGGGCACAGGTCGTTTGAGTGTCCAGAGAAAAAGAAAGAAACTGGGGAGACTCACATCGTCGAGGCACAGAGGCGAGATGCTGAGGCAGAATACGCTGAAAGCGGAAGATTGCTAGTGATGCGAAAATTCCTTTTGACGCCAAAAAAGGAGATGGAAAATTCAGCACAGAGGAACAGTCTTTTTAGGACTGCTTGCAAGACCAAGGATAGAGTGTGCAAGGTCATTGTGGACAATGGAAGCACAGATAATCTCAGTTCAACCGAGATGGTAGAAAAGCTGGAGCTGGAGAAAACTGATCACTCGAGTTCATACAAGGTTTCATGTCTACAAAAGGGACATCGGGTAAATGTCACCAAACAGTGCTTAGTTGACATTAAAATAGGAGGATATAATGACAAGATTTTATGTCATGTCATTCCTATGGATGTTTGTCATTTATTGCTGGAAAGACCATGGCAGTATGATAGAAATGTGATTCATGATGGGAGAATGAACACATATACCCTGGAGAAGAATGGGAGAAACCACACGTTGCACCCGATTGAGGATAAGGAGGCGAAATCGGAAGTAAACAAAAGGGTACTTCTCATGAGTGGGAAGGAACTTCTTACAGAAATTAAGAAGAAGGAGGATCCACAATTCTTTGTGGTGAGGAAATCGAAAATTGTTCTGACCAGCACAAAGGTGGAATATTTGCCAGAAGAAGTTCAGGAACTACTGGGAGAGTTCGTTGATATTATAGTGGACGAACTACCTTGTTCGTTGCCACCGATGAGGAGTGTGAGTCATCATATAGATCTCATACCAGGAGCTAGTTTGCCAAACAAAGCCGCGTACAGATTGACGCCGCAAGAGAATGAAGAGGTTAAAAGACAGGTCCAGGAGTTGTTGGACAAAGGTTTGGTCAGGGAAAGCTTGAGTCCATGTGTTGTTCCGACAGTACTCAGCCCGAAGAAAGACGGAGGCTGGAGGATGTGCACTGATTCAAGGGCGATAAACAAGATAACTATCATGTATAGATTCCCATTACCAAGGATGGATGATTTGATGGATTTCTTAAGTGGGGAAATTTTTTTTTCAAAAATAGATTTGAAAAGTGGATATCATCAGATTCGTATCAGAGAAGGTGATGAGTGGAAAACAACATTCAAAACAAATGAAGGTTTGTATGAATGGCTTGTCATGTCGTTTGGCTTGACGAATGCACCAAGTACCTTTATGAGGTTGATGAATGAAGTCCTAAAGGAGTTCATTGGGAAATTTGTCATCGTGTATCTGGATGACATATTGCTTTTTAGCAAGACAAAGGAACACTTGAAGCATTTGGCTATTGTGATGAAGAAACTACAGCAGGAGAAGCTGTTGATTAATATGAAGAAGTCCTCATTCATGAAGACAGAACTCATTTATCTGGGTTTTGTTATATCTGCAAATGAGTTGAGGATGGATCCAGATAAGGTGGAAGTGATTAAGAATTGGCCATCACCAAGGAACATATTCGATGTGAGAAGTTTTCATGATTTGGCTAGTTTCTACCGGAAGTTCATCAGAAATTTCAGTGGGATTAGTGCAACAATGATGGATACCGTGAAGAAAAGACATAAATATTTTCACTAGACTAAACAGACTAAGAAGAGTTTCAATTTGTTGAAACGAAAGATTACAGAACAACCAATTTTGGTGTTGCCAGATTTTTAGAAGACATTTCAGGTAAAATGTGATGCAAGCGGGTTTGCAATCAGAGCGGTCTTAAGTCAGGAGGACAGACCAATTGCATATTTCAACGAGAAGATGAATGAGGCAAAAGAAAAGTACTCCATGTATGATAAAGAATTCTATGCCATCATACAAGCATTGAAAAAATGGAGGCACTATTTGATTCCAAAGGAATTTGTTTTATATAGTGATAACCATGCATTACAGTTTGTGACTCAACAAGAAAAGTTGAATTAGAGGCATGTTAAGTGGGTTGAATACATGCAAAATTTCACTTTTGTAATAAAGCATAATTTTGGTACTGCTAACAAAGTGGTTGATGCTTTGAGCAGGAAATGTTTGTTGTTGCAGGAGTTCAAAGTAAGGACGTTAGGCTTTGATGATATGAGGGACATGTATGCAGATGATTCAGATTTTAAGGAAGCTTATCAAGCAGTTGAGAATCCAGTTCTCAGAGACAAAATCCAGTGGATAGAGTACGTGATCCAGGAAGGGTTGTTGTTTAAAGGCAATCAGTTGTGTATTCTGAATTGCTCCATGAGGGAGAACTTGTTGAAGGAGAAACACAGTGGAGGCTTAACATGACATTTTGGTCATGATAAGACATTTGCAAAGCTGAGCGAGTCACACTTTTGGCCAGGGATGAGGTCAGAGGTCAAGAGGTTTGTAGATAGGTGCAGGATTTGCCCGCATTCAAAGGGAAGAAAGCAGAATGTGGGTTTTTATCAGCCATTGCCCATACTTGAGAAGCCGTGGGATGAAATTAGCATGGATTTCATGTTGGGATTGCCGAGGACACAAAGAGGTGTTGATTCAATCTTTGTGGTAGTAGACAGGTTTTCTAAGATGGCACACTTCATTCCATGCCAGAAAACCAGCGATGCGACTCACATCGCAAATTTGTTTTTCAAAGAGATCGTTCAACTTCATGGATTGCTGAAAAGCATAGTTTCGGACAGAGATACAAAATTCATAGAAGATTTCTGGAGGATGTTGTGGAAGAAGCTGGGGACTAATCTGATGTTCAGTTCGGCTTATCATCCTCAGACGGATGGGCAGACAGAAGTGGTCAATAGGAGTCTAGGAGACTTGTTGAGGAGCTTGGTGACAGAGCACCATAGCAGCTGGGATAGCATATTACCGCAGACAGAGTTTTCTTACAATGACTCAGTAAATCGGAGCACAGGAAAAAGTCCATTCCAGATTGTCTATGAAATGAAGCCAAGAGGAGTTTCTGAATTAAGGGATTCAGAACAGACTGATACTAGCAGTGCTAGTGCAAGAGAATTCGTTGAAGCGATGAAGGAACTTCACAACCAGGTGAAGGAGCGACTATTGAAGTCAAGTCAGGAGTACAAGCGCAGAGCAGATCAACATCGGAGACAACTTCAGTTTGAAGTTGGCGATCTAGTTCTGGCACATTTGAGGAAGGAAAGGTTCCCGAGAGGAACATACAACAAGTTAAAGATGAAGAAAATCGGACCATGCAATGTCTTGAAGAAGATGGGAGAGAATGCTTATGAGATCGAGTTACCAGAGGGCATTAGAATATCTCTGATATTCGATGTCTCGGATTTATACCCATACAAGCTTGAGGAAGCAGGAACAAGTGATGAACAGCCAGAAGTTCATTGGCAGAAGCAAATGCCAGTTGCAGAGAAGCCACAGATGGAGAAGATACTCGATAAACGAGTGGGTAAGAAAACCAGTAGAAAAGAATATTTTGAATATTTGGTCAAGTGGAAGGGACATCCAGTGGAAGATGCTAGCTGGGACACTGAGGCAGAAATTCCGAAGCATGGACATACCATGCAGGAGCTCATGGATAGGAGCCCATGCAAATTTTCAAGCGAGGGAGTATGATGTGGGAGCATCCCTCACGACAAGCAAGCCAACGTGGAAGCGGAAGACAGCTGGAAGACGTCCAGCGCAAGTTTTTGAATTTCCCTTGAAGTTGATGCGCAAACATAAATGAGATCATTTAATGAAGGCACCTTGGTAAAATGTAATCAGACCTCGATCCATACGCTCTCGTCTGAGATAGACAGAGGCATTTATAAGTAGTAAATGTAAGTAGGTAGAATTGAATATTAGATTAGACAATTCTAGAAGAAGAGGGAAACGGGATATAGACACCCTCATTGTATCATGGTAGAAGTTGTTGATAGTTCAAGAAGAGTTAGAAGAATCTAGAGCATAGGAGAGGAGTAGAGAACTATAGAAGAACACCCATGTATAGATCTTGAATTAATTGAAGAAGTTGGTTCAGATTCATGGTTGTTGTGTTATTCTCTGTGTATGTGTGTTGAATGCTCTAAGAATTACTTCCTGTTATGCATTTGTTATTATGCTGTGTGTATGATTTCATGTGTTGACATTGAGATCTGAGAGGAAGTGAAGTGAGTTACAATTGTTACTCTTTCTGAGCAAGGATTCCTGCAAGGAGTGCAGTTGAAGTTGTCCACAAGGAGTGCGTTGACAGAAGGCTCAGGGAGTTAAACTTTTGCTCTCAATTCGCTCAGAAGTGGAAGTGGGTTGCTAAAGCCGTGCAAGGAGTGCGCAAGATAAGGAGAGTCTCAGTCGTGAAACTGAGCAATGTATCAAAGGACTACTGCTGCAGGTGTGCGCAGAGTCAAGAGAACTCGACACTTAGAAGTGGTCGAGAACTGCTGCAAGGAGTGCGTGAAAAGAACCTCTTTGAGGTTGAAAGCAATTGAGGAAATATCAGGAGGGACAGGGCTTCCAAATCTGTCGAGGAGAAGCACCGAGAGTCTGTTCATAAGGTGATTGAATAGCTGCTGCAAAGTTACGTGCAAAAGAACTAGTGTTCATAGAAGATACCTAAGAAGGAAGTGGACGGTCAGGATATCGTAGAGGAGATCGATAGGATCCCATCAGCCGTTGGATCTATCGAAGAAGTGAAGAGGTTATGGTCTCACTGGGAGTTCAAGCTCTAGGGGTCATGAACCGTCGGATCGTGGACCAGTTACCCGTCAGTCGTTGGATCGGATAGAAGTCGCACGGGAGTTCCCATCGGGATTCGAAGGATCGGGAATTTCGTGGTCGAGTGTTTTTCAACAATAGAAACCCTGAAACCCCGAGAAGATCTGGGTCGTCCATCTGTTGGGACAGGTGGCAGGGAATCAAGAGTCATCAGCATTTCGGAGCTTCAGGAGCCAAGGATCTGTGACCAGGAGAACCCCGGAACGACGAAGGGATCATAGCCGTAGGATCTCAAGGAGGACATGTGTCGCGTGATCACCAGATCGGGATTTTGGCCATCGGAGTACAGGTAAGTGAAGGTTCCTAACTTTGCAAAGTAGCGAACCCCGAGAGTTGATCTGAACCATCCATCATTTGGGACGCGTGTCAGAAACCTGGAGAGAGTCAGGAATCGGAGAATCAGAGTTTTCGAGCACATAGAAATCTTGTCACACAGAATCGCGATCCGCGATTTCCCGACAAGATCTGAACCATTCATTGTGGGGGACGCGTGTCAGTATATCTCGAGGGGTCGGAGATCTGCGCCATCGGAGCAAATCCCGACAGAAGAGTCGTGTGGGCCACATGTGGAGTTAGTGGAGGACAGGTGTCAGCAACCTGGGCAGAGTCGGGAATCGTCATATCGGAGTTCCTAAGGACAAGGAACTCGAGACCTTTCGAGTCCCAAACCCCAGAGGAAATCGGGACCGTTCATACTAGAGGATGCATGGCATAGATCTGCGCCATCGGGGGAAGTCCCAACAAGGAGTAAGTCCATCGGCGTTTGGAGTTCATCGAGATATCGGGGATCCCGGTGACAAGTGATTCGTTCACTTTGAAATCGCGATCCGCGAAACCCTGATCAGTGGGGAACAATTGTCAGCATAGCAAGCTGAAAGAAGAGCCGTAGTGGGAGACAACTGTCAGCTTAATGAAGAATCAACATTCGAGAGATCAGGGAACCCACGGGTAAGTATTTTGTAGCATTAAAATTCTCGTAGCCCTGACGGGGTGAGACCGTGGTCATAGGTTAACGGTCATATGGTGTGAAGCCTATAGCCGGAGGGCTATCGTGAAAAAGGCGCGTCGCGATTCGAGGAATCGCGAGTCTTGGAGACACGGACATTTCGACATCGAAAACCCCGAAATCCCGACGGGGTTTATCGCTATGGTCATATAGGAGTCAGTCGCGTGGATTAAAGGCTTAGCCAAGTGGGCTGAGGCAACTAAGGGGTGCATCGGAGATCGGGGATCGGTGGTTCAAGTTGCTAGAACATCATGGGTGTCAAAAACCTGATAGAGTAAAGGGGGATCTCGAAAAGAGTTTCCTGTGGGAGGAAAATTTCCCGATAGGGAAATAGAAGAACTACAAGGTTTTCAGGCCAAGGAAGGAAAAAGGTCCTGTGAGCGGATGTGCCCTAGTTGGCGTGCCTGCGTCAATATGAAGAGAATTATTTTATTTGGAGTAGTAGCCCAATAGGAGGATGCCCCCTTGAAGAGGCAAGTGAACATGAGATGATCTTTTCCATAATAGGATCTATTGTATGGTGTTTCCCTACCTCGAGAGTTTCTATCATAAATTTGTGGTTTTCTATATTGTTCTTTGAATCTTTGTGGTATTTATGTATGCAAGTATTTGGTTCTTAACAAGAATGTTAGGTAGCTAGAGAGGTAGTAGTGGGGGCCCTCTAGGCCCATAGTGATAATAGTGGAGGCCATTCAATGTAAGGTGGACTAGGTCCACTATATTATTAAATAAGGCCTACTATGATAGTTAGATATAATAAATGGGTAGTTAGATATAATAAATATAAGAGGATTTCTTAGAAGGTTATACTTCTAGAAGATTTATCCTCTAGAATGTTCTTAGGTGATGGTAGCACTATATAAAGAGGTTCAAATAATGTAATTGGATATGAAGAGAATTATTTTATTTGGAGTGGTAGCTCAATAGGAGGATGCCCCCTCAAAGATGTAAGTGAACAGGAGAGGATCCCTTCCATTATATGATCCATTGTATGGTGTTACTCTACCTCAAGGGTTTCTATAATAAAGTTGTGGTTTTATATATTGTTTTATGAATCTTTGTGATATTTCTGTATGAAAGTATGTGGTTCTTAGCAAGTGCTATCATAACACTTTCTTTGGCAGACATTGTGGACAAATATTTTTTTTTTTTGCAGATTTTTTTTTCGGAGAAGAAAAAAGAGGGCTGCGACATTCCAGAAATTTTTGGTATATTTTTGTACAAAATTTACAAAAAAGGGTTGTATATATGAGTTCCTCTCATAAAAAAACCCAATTTGAAAAAAAACATCATCCGAAACGGAGTCCAGGAAGTCAAGATATTGAAGTTTTAAAATCTACAAATTTTCAGGGTTTTTTCCGCAACACGGCAACACCATTTTTTTTTTGTAGCATCTGGAGGACGAATTTGCCCAAAAAAATTACACATATAAGTTCCTCTCACAATTTCACCCAATTTCAAAAAACAAATCAGCTAAAAAGGAGTCCGGGAAGTGAAGTTATGAGCATTTTAAATTCAATAGTTTTTTAGGGTTTTTTCGGAAAACATCGCGATCTTTTGCAATAATTTATTGTTCTATTTTTTGGGTTTTTTCATGATGGCAGCGGGACTGCAGAGTTCATAAATTTTCATAGGGTGCTCAAATGGCTATTTCTTCTCAAACCCTCAAAGAAATTCTATAGATTACTAAAACATTCAAAGTTGAATTGTTTGACACATTGAATGACAAATTGGATGGCTTTGTAGATGGCTTCAATGATATTTTTTGTAGTATTCAAGATTCTTTGGATAACATACAAGAGAGGTTTCTTATAGTGGACCTTAGGGATGAATATAATCAAGAAATATTTGCTTGGTATGATTTTGAAGCCGATTGCGATGATTGGTATATGGATAGTTGTCGTTTATGGGATGACAACCACTTCCATATTTTATTTGATGACTCTACTCCACCTTCTATAAAGAACATCAATGTCCTACATCAGGAGCTAGTTACCAGCGTCCAACCTCCATATTCTATAATGGTATTGTTCCTTCCAGATTCATCTTAATCATCTCCCACTATGTAGATGGATATTCTTATTTGGATCCACATGATAGGTGTTAGTATTGGGAGCATCATTTTTAGTTGGTTATTGGGTGTCAATATCTTCCATGTGGGGTTCAGATGAGAAATTGGACATGGGATCCTAGTTTACAATGGCGGTTGGACTACTTCAGCATGGTGGCTACCATTTCTCAATGGGACCCTGGTTCTTTAGTCGACTTCAACACTTTGGTCCACACTTATCCATGGGACCCTGGTATATGGTTGTACATCAAGCGTTGAGGACAACACTTTCATTAGGGGGATGGAATGTAAGGTAGCTAGAGAGGTAGTGGGGGGGTCCCAGAGGGCCCATACTGATAATAGTGGAGGCAATTCAATGTAAGTTGGACTAGGTCCACTATATTATTAAATAAGGCCCCCTATGGTAGTTAGATATAATAAATGTAAGAGGACTTCTTAGAAGGTTCTACTTCTAGAAGATTCCTCCTTTAGAATGTTCTTAGGTGATGGTAGCACTATATAAAGGGGTTCAAG
>JZKD02S0940005.1:809596-820293 GCA_000966675.3 Picea glauca | reverse complement strand
TATCGGGATTTCGGGGTTTTCGATGTCAAGGAACTTGACATATCCAACTCGCGATCCTCGAAACTCCGATGACTACGCTCCTGGTCCATATGACCATTATCCTCATGACCGTAGCTAAACCTTTACTCCCTTTAAAGACCTTGCAGGTTCTCATTGATCCAACGGTGGTCGGGTCCCTGCACTCAGATCTGACGGCTGAGACCTGTCCTCCTATCGAGCTTCTCCCGATGGCTCCCGATCGTTGCCACGCGTCCTTCCAAATAGACGGTCCTGATTATGTCGAGATTTCCGAGTGTGATCCGACGGCTCTCGGTCTCTTTCCTGTGCTCCTTACACGTAAAAGAGCTCTATGCCTCCTGAGCTTATTCTTTTGTTTGACCAACAATCCTGTGTACATACATGCCATCTTTATTGCTGTACTTGCCATCAATGACAAGTATATGCTACCTGTTAATCATTTCCAACACGATGGAAAGCTATGGAAAAAGGCCATGGATGAAGAAATGGAAGCCTTGGATAAGAGTGAGGATTGGGATCTAGCGGAGTTTCTAACTGGAATAAAACCCATTGGAAGCAAATAGGTATTTAAAAAGAAGTTGAATGCAGAAGACAAAGTGGAGAAATACAAAGCTTGGTTAGTAGCAAAGGGTTATTCCTAGGTTGAAGAAATTGATTTTGGTGATATTTTTTCTCTTATTTCCAAGTTAACTTCTATAATATTTCTATTATCTGTTCCTCATGCATTTTATTTTGAACTAGAATAAATGGATGTGAAGACAACATTCCTACATGGGGATCTGGAAGAAGAAATCTGTATTAATCATCTAGAAGTCTTTGCTATGAAGGGAAAGAAGGAGTTGGTATGCAAATTGAAAAAGTCCCCATATGGTTTAAAACAATCACCAAACATGTGGTATCAAAAATTTGATACTTATACAATGGGACTTGGCTTCAAAAGAATAAAACATGATCATTATGTGTATTTTAAATTAATTGGTGATCATTTGATTTATTTGGTATTGTATGTGGATGATATGTTGATGATAAGAAACAACAAGGAGATTATCCAGGATGTGAAAACTCAGTTGTCCTATAAATTTTACGTGAAGGATATCGATGCTTCAAATTTCATTTTATGCAAGGAAATTAAAAGAGATCGGAAAAAGAGAAAACTATGGTTAAATCAGAGAAAATATTTTGAGACAATATTGCATAGGTTTAATGTGTAGGAGTGTAAACCGGTCAAGGTCCTTGTTAGCGTCAGAAGTCACTCCTAGATTGCTTGCAGGAGCAGAGCCTGACACCCATCAGTTTAATGTCACGATTTGTTTATAAGGGGTGATCAAATGGAGATAAAGACTTGAGGGGATATCACTCTAACTCAGGGATTGAGTCTGGTACATAAGTGACAAAGGAGGTCTTGATCTAACTTCAGCTAGTGGGTTGATAAAAGGGTGAATAGGTGGAAGACTTGGAGAGGAAAATGAAAAAACAACTTTGGGCAATAGGCTTACGGCTATCTGCAGAAGAAAGACTCTGAATGCAAGATCTTCTTGGTTCAGGGCCTCAAGAAACTGAGGGGGACTTGACTGGATCCTCCAATTCCAAGTCACTCAGCGCTGGGAAAATCACAAGAACTGACTAGAAACATCATAATTGCTACAGTGATCCTATCCAACATCATCCTATAACAACTATAGCTCAACTGGATCATCCAATTCCGAGCGATTCTAACACAGTGTAACAAAGATGTGAAGGAAAATGGCATTCATCAGGCAAGAAGTCTCAAGAGTTCATACATAACCAGAGTATCAGTGCTTCATTAAAGATTTACAACCGGGAGCTCTTCTCAACCATCGATAGATACAAAAATGGTGAAAACGCCTTCATATACTCAGAACAACAACAACAGTGGAATCGAGGCATTGCATTGAAAGCTTTGCGTCTGCATGGCTTCTGACAGTAAACATCTGAGAGATCATGCAACTTATGTCAGACACAATCTAACTCTTTGACAGTTCCAACGGCGAATTGACGTGCCTTTAATTCATTGCCGTGATTTCCCATTATGGCGGAGGAGATGTCTAACCACCACCAACCGCTTCAATAACTACTTCATCGGGATTGAGGATGGCCCAACCAACTTGGCACCTTTGGGACATGGACGGCCTCCCACGCTACCACCTAGAATAACCGGCTGGCTTAGAAAATAGGCGTGGAAGCTAGCGCGGAAGATGGGGCACGGGAATGAAGTGATGGGGCTAGAACAGTGGAGAGCGGAGAAGAAACGATGAGGGAGCGAGAGAGGTTGCAGGGGAGACACATGGCAAAAGGAGATAAGCAAAGGAAGCAGGGGAGTAGACATGATGGATGCATTTAGAGGCAGGCTGACGTGGAAAGGAGCGGGACACATGGAAAGTGATGAGTGGATGATGAGAAGGAAGGAATACCACGCGGACCAAAGGGGGGAAGGTGGATGGATGACACACGGTAGCAGGAGAATGGTGGTTCTGGAAGATGACATGACGGGAGAAGGGTCCACGCTGGCTAAACACAAAGCAGCTGGGAATGATGGGGTCGCGCGAGCACCGTTGATCCAGGCGCTATGATCTCAGTCGTCGGAAAGCTGCGCCCCCGATTCCAGACCCCCCCCTCCGCTTAAAGGTAGAAAGGCAGGGGGGGTCCAAAATTGCTCCTATCGCCGTTGATCCGAGCACGCTGATCTGGACCGTTGAAGAGATGCGCCTCCAATTCCGGACCCCCCCCTCTCTGCTTAAAGGTAGAAAGGCGGGGGGGGGGTTCGGAATCCCATATGCACCGTTGATTTGGGCGCACGGATATACGCCGTCCAGATTTGTCCACTATTTACCACAGACACATTTACATTTGAACTTAGGACAAGTGAGTTTTTAACCCATACTTTTTCATTCTAACCCCCCTTACAAGAAATATCGTTAACATTTGGCTCCATGGGGGATAGAGTCATCCCTGTGATGCTCTAAGAACATTTTTGCAGATTCAATGCCTTGCTGTTGGGATATGGAGTCATTTATTAAACTGAAAATAAAACAAAAACAATATTTACAAAAACAAAAGAGCCGATTGCAGCTCACAGAAAACATTTTTTCAAGAAATGCCCATTCACTGGGCCACTAAAAACTTCTTCGCCTTCTAGATCCTGCAACCTATAAGTGTTTTTTGAACATGCTTCAAGGATCTTGAAAGGCCCCAACCAGAGGGCGTCAAATTTGCTGTGCTTGCCCTTGTCCTGCCTGGGTGCGTCCCACTTGAGTACCAGGTCACCTTGCTTGAACTCCTTCTTTCTTTTCTTCATGTCAAAAGCTTGTTTGATCTTCTGCTGATGATTGCAGGCTCTATCCATGACCTGTTCTCTGATCTGCTACACTTCCACCATCTGATGAATCCTTCTGAGCACATGGTTAGGTTCTTCTTCAAGGTCCTAGAGGAATTTTGCCACAGGTAAGGTGAGTTGAGTGGGGAAAATGGACTCTATTCCATAAACCAGTTGGAAAGGTGAGATACCCAGAGACTTCTTGGTTGTCACCCGATCGGCCCAAAGAGCAAATTTGAGCTTTGAGTCCTAGGCCCTTTTATTGTCCTCCAGTAGCTTCTTGATGAGTTTGATTAGGCTTTTATTGGAGGACTCTGCTAGTCTGTTTCCTTGAGGATAGTATGGAGTGGAGTGAATCAGTGCAATCTGGAACTGTTCATAGAATTTGACCAAAGGCTCAGACCGAAAGGGGGTAGCATTGTCAGTGACAATCCTGCTTGGGCAGCCAAATCTGGCTATGATGTCTTCTAAGAGGATGATGATTACTTTGTGATAAGTGCTCCTGGTGGGAACAACCTCTATCCACTTGGTGAAATAATCGGTTGCAGTGAGGATCCATCTGTGCTGGCCACTTGAGGAAGGATGAATCTCTCCAATGAAATCCAATCCCCACTGCTGAAAGGGTGCTGAAACTACCACAAGCTTTAATGGCAGAGATTTGAGTTGCTTCTTACCCGAGAACTTTTGGCATTTGATGCAAGCCCTGACTTCCCTGCAGACATCAGTAAACAAAGTAGGCCAGTAATACCCAGCCCGGAGGATTTTGTGGGCTGTGATCTTCCAAAAATGATGACCTCCACAGAGACTGCTATGAAAATCAAACATCACCTTCTGGGCTTGCAGCGGGTCCAGAAATCTTAATAGTATCCCCAGAGGGTCTCTCCAATACAAGGCTTGGTTAATGAGGCAATATTTGACCGCTTTGAGCTTTAAATATCTGGCCCTACTCTTTCCCAATCCATCAGGGGGCTTTAATTCTTGCAGAAAGTACAAGATATCCCTGTACCAGGGACATGCTACTAGTGGTATGATGGTCTGAGAATTACTACCGGATGACTCAGCTTGCTCATTGATGAAGTTAATTCCCAAAGCCCTGCAATTAGATTCAGCCAACAGCTTGGCCAGGCCTTGCCCCTTTATTAGCTTGGTGGGCTTAATCTCCAGGTCAAATTCCAGGATCTTGGTGATCCATTTACCTCTTATCCCATCTATGTCAGGCTGTATAAGAATGTCCTTCACAGAGGTTGAAGGGACATAGGCAGTGATTTTTGAGTGCAAGACATAGATCCTGAAAGCTTTGAGAGATTTCACCAATGCATAGGCCTGCTTCTCCATGATCTCATATCTGAGTTCAGCATCTCTCAGTGCCTTGCTATAGAAAGCAATAGTTTGTTCTCACCCTTGATCATTTTTCTGCAACAAGACTGCTGCTATCGAGTCATTAGAAGCAAACAAGAAAATTAGGAAATCTTTAGAATAATCGAGACTGATTAGCACAGGTGCCTCAGTCAACGCTCTCTTTATTTGGGCAAAATATTCCCTGGGTTCAGTAGTCCATTTTACTTCATTGCCCTTTCTGAGCATGGCTGTGATGTGTTTCACCAGCTCGTCAAAGTTTGAGATGAATCTCCTCAGAAAGTTAATCTTCCCCCAAAATGCCTAAACTTCCTTCTTAGACCTAAGAAGTGACAGGGCCTGAATCGCTTCCACCCTGCTTGGGTCAATGCTTACTCCCTCTGCTGACACTATGTGACCTAATAGCTTTCCCTCCTGCATAGCAAATAGTGATTTCTTGGGGTTTAAAGATAGGCCATACCTCTGACACTTCAGGAAAACTCTTTTTAAGTGGCAGTAGTGCTCTTTATCAGTCTTGGAGAAGACTGTGATGTCATCCAGATATATCACCACAAACTGGTCCTTCTCCCCAATGAAGGCTATGTCCATGGCCCACTGAAATGTTTCTCCTGCGTTCATCAGTCCGAAAGGCATTTTGGCATACATGAATGTGCCCCATGGAGTGGTGAAGGCTGTCTTTTCCCTGTCCTCAGGCATGAATGATATCTGATTGTATCCAAAGAAACCATCAATCATGGATATTCTAGATGCACCAGTTACCCTCTACAGAATGTGTTCCATGTTGGGTAGGGGATAATTGTCCTTCCTGGAGTTTCTGTTCAGGTTCCTGAAAGAAACACAGAGTCTGATTTCCCCACTTTTATTTCTCACCGGGACCAAATTGGCCACCCACTCAGAATATCTCAAGGGGACGATGATATGGGCATCCAACAGTTTCTTTACCTCTTTCTATGACATGTAGCAACATGGGATTTATCTGTCTCAGCTTCTGCTTAAATGGCTTGGTCTCCTCTCTTAGTGGGATCTTGTGCTCAATGACTGATGTGTCATATGTCTTGAGGTCTTCGTAGGTCCATGCAAACACATCAGAAAACTCCTTCAGCAACTTAGTATATTCGATCCTCTGCTCCTCAGTCAAACTCCTTGACAGCTTGACGAACTTTGGCTCCTCAGGTGTGCCTATGTTGCATTCGGTAGTATCATCATTATCACCTGAAACTTTCCCCTTCATCGCTACATCATTTCCATCGAACAATATTTCTAATGGGACAAGTCCCCTTGGAATGTAATTGCTCGGTAGTTGAATAATCTGGCGATCAACAATTCTATTTAAAATCTCCCCAGAGTGATGATGACCTTCCATGTTAGGATTTTCATCTATGTGCATTGCAGAAAAGTCATCAATGGATTGGAGGAATTTCTCGATTTCCTGATCATCTTCAAACACTCTCCAGTGTTTGATGTTGTCTGGTACAGAGGGCCTATATCTTATCTCAACATCAGATCTAACCCCAGGTGGTGAAGGAACTTCGAGCATACTAGCTGTAAAAGATAAAAAGTCGGCTGGGGCATTTCCTTCCCTTGGAATGTAGGAAATGTTAAAAGCCGAGAAAAAATTACTAACAAGGTCCCATACCTCGTTCCTATAATTCTCGAGACGAGGATGCTTGGCTTGATAAACATTTTTGACCTGCTGGACAATCAGTTCCGCATCTCCAAACACAACCATCTCCTTAATTTCCATTTCCCTTGCAGCTCTTAATCCCAGAACCAGAGCTTCATACTCTGCCACGTTGTTGGTGACTTCAAATTCCAGCTTGTATGACAGAGATATGGTCTCTCGACAGGGTGATATGAATACCACTCCGACACCTGCACCGATACTGGAGGAAGCTCCATCAAAGAACATTTTCCAAACAGAGGTGGTTGGAGGGGGCGTCTCCGGATTAAAAATGGGCTGCTTTTTTATCTGTAAAGGGGCCTCAGGGGTGTGGGTGAGCTGTAGTAAACTGGAGCCTAAATCAGTGTCCAAGGCATAGATGGGATGATTGGTAGGGTTGGCTTCATCACTGATTATGTAGGCTAGCTGGGCTTCTCTGTATAGTCTTCTATGCTCCCCCCCAAACACTGGGATAGTGGCATATGTGAGGTCCATATGTAGGGTTCCCCCCAGTCTTTTTATCCAAGATCTTGACAACAGAATGCCAAACTTAGGGGGAACATCAGCTACCACAATATCCATGACCATACTTTTCATGGGCAGCTGAAACAAAGAAACTGCTAGGTCCTTGATCACTCCCAAACACTGAACCCTCTTGGAGTCAAAAGAATAGAGGTCATGATAGGCTCAGGTGACTTCTAGTCCTAACTCTTCCATGACAGTTTTGGGAATGAGGTTGTGGGAGGCCCCTGAATCCATAAGGCAATTATGTAACACTTTATCATGTATGTTCAGGGATGTGTAGAAGGGAGGGGATGAATCATCTCTATCTTCCACCATGGGACCTAGGAAAACTGCAGGCCTTTCATATTGGAGGTTTATGGAGTCTGTGAGTGGGTATGAGGCTTCATATTTCAAGAGCTCAGAGAAGCATTTTTCGAATTCCCCATGCTTAATTAACTCAGTGAGTGGCACAGGAATTCTGATCTTTTGGATCTCATGTTCGAAATTGAAAGAAGATAAAGGCTTTGGGATTTCTCTAACTTCAAGAACATGATTATGGACAATGGGAGAGAGAGGTTGAGCCTTCTTACCTTTGTGAGCGTCTGCTACTTCATTAGCAGGTTTCTCTGTTCTAGTGGATGGCTCAGGAACATCAGGAGTTGCTGCCCTTTTGTCAGACCTCAGGTTGTACCTGCCTTGACCGCCACTAGCTTTGTCTCCCTTGCTCAATTCATTTAGCTGACTATCCATGAGAGACTCTTCATAGGTTGTCCGAGTGAGATGAGGAAAAGGAGGAGTGTCTTCTAAGCAGTGGATTTCAGGGTCAAGCTTGTCTATTTCTCCTTCCTTCTCATCAGCCATCAGATTGTTCTGAAAAGGGGCTTGAATCCTTTGGTGTTCTCTTTCTCTTACTCTTTCCCTGTGTATAGTCGGGGGAGCCACATTATTATTTGGCCTCCTGAAACCTCCTTTATTTTCGGTGTTCTGAGGGCCCTTATACATTTGTTTCCTTTCCACCTTCAATCTCTCCAGCTCTTTAGTCAGAACCTTCATCATCTCAGTCAACTCATTCACTTGAGGGTGGGGCAATGATGGGCCAGAAGTTGAGGTTTCGGATCTTCCCTTTATTCTGTCTGCGTCAGCTTTGTTCCTCAGTCTGTCAGCTGCCAAAATGTTGGATTCCACTTCTATGGAAGCATCTTGCATTTGAGCTAAGGAGGTAGCTCTTCTTTCTCTCAATAGCAGGTAGAAATCAGGATCGAATGCACTAGCATATGAAATTTGGGTAGAGGCTTCTGAGGGCTTTATCTCTGCAGGGATCTTATTATACATCTTATTAAATCTTTTGGAGAAGTCAGAGACAGACTCTCCTTCCACTTTCCTTAGAGACCCAAACTCTGTCATGTAATACATGAAATATTTTCTATCTCCCCACTGCCTCATGAAAACGTTATCCAAGGCTTCAATGCCAGCGATAGACCCAGGGGCCAATCCTCTGAACCATTTCCTTACCTCTCCATCCAGGCTCTGGACAAAGACTCTCATCCATACGTCTTCATTCTCAATATTCAAATTGTCTGCATAATTGTAAAAAGCAGCTAGGTTCTCTTCAACAGTTATATCCCCTTATCTAGTGAACTTGGGCATATATTTCAAATAATCTCCAGCAGGTAGAGGATTCATAGGATGCAGTAGGATTAAAGGAGAATATCTAGCAGCAAAAATGGAATCCATTCTATTCAGAGGGGGATTAGCACCAGCCATAGGGATATTAGGCAAAGGGGAACTCAGAGGAGAAGGAGTATGGATGGGAGAAGTCAGAACAGAGGTTCTCAGAGGAGACAACGAAGAAAATAGAGAGGGAGCCAAGAGACTTGAGTATGCAGATGCTTCTCTCTGTACAGTAGTAGCAATAAAAGGAGGGGTGGTGAAACCTTCAGAAGGTTGAGGTCTGTGTTGAGGCACAAATTCCAGGGAGGGGGGAGTGACAAGGATCTCTCTTTCTGATACCAGACCAGGAGGAGAAAACTCAGCAGGAACACTCCTGAAGTTCAGGAAACGGGAAACCTCAAAGGAAGGATGACTAGGAAGCTGAGCACAAGAAAATGGAGTTCTCACAGAAGGGGATGGAGTATTACCTGTTTCGGCGACAGAAGTTTCTTTTGCAGAGCTCTTTCCCTTTCTGCGCACTGCTTCTGAGTCAGTTCCTGGTGTAGCTAAAGGAAAGTGTGGATTAGACCTCGTGTGTCTGCCTCTTGAAGCCACAATTGATAGAGTAGGTTCTCCCCAGTGGAGTCGTCACAATGGAGTCGCCAGGTGCACAGTAGCAATCTTCAAGTTCTGATATCTGATGCACCTTCAGAATCAGTTGATCTTTGTCGTTCAATCCCGAGGAAATTATTCAACTTCGTCCCCGGCAACGACGCCATAAATGTTAGCGTCAGAAGTCACTCCTGGATTGCTTGCAAGAGTAGAGCCTAACACCCATCAGTTTAATGTCACGATTTGTTTATAAGGGGTGATCAAATGGAGATAAAGACTCGAGGGGTTATCACTCTAACTCGGGGACTGAGTCTGGTACATAAGTGACAAAGGAGGTCTTCATCTAACTACAGCCAGTGGGTTGATAAAAGGGTGAATAGGTGGAAGACTTGGAGAGGAAAATGAAAAAACAGCTTTGGGCAACAGGCTTACGGCTATCTGCAGAAGAAAGACTCTGAATGCAAGATCCGCTTGGTTCAGGGCCTCAAGAAACCGAGGGGGACTTGACTGGATCCTCCAATTCTAAGTCACTCGGCACTGGGAAAATCACAAGAACTGACTAGAAACATCATAACTGCTACAATGATCCTATCCAACATCATCCTATAACAGCTATAGTTCGACTGGATCATCCAATTCCGAGCGATACTAACACAGTGTAACAAAGATGTGAAAGAAACTGGCATTCATTAGGAAAGAAGTCTCAAGAGTTCATACATAACCAAAGTATCAGTGCTTCATTAAAGATTTACAACTGGGAGCTCTTCTCAACCATCGATAGATAAAAAAATGGCGAAAACGCCTTCATATACTCAGAACAACAACAACAGTGGAATCGAGGCATTGCATTGAAAGCTTTGTGTATGCATGGCTTCTGACAGTCAACATCTGAGAGATCGTGCAACTTATGTCAGACACAATCTAACTCTTTGACAGTTCCAACGGAAAATCGACGTGCCTTTAATTCATTTCCGTGCTTTCCCATTATGGCGGAGGAGATGTCTAACCACCACCAACCGCTTCAATAATTGCTTCATCGGGATTGAGGATGGCCCGACCAACTTGGCACCTTCGGGACGTGGAGGGCCTCCCGCGCTGCCACCTGGAATAACCAGCTGGCTTAGAAAATAGGCGTGGAGGCTAGCGCGGAAGATGGGGCATGAGAACAAAGTGATGGGGCCGGAACAGCGGGGAGCGGAGAAGAAATGATGAGGGAGTGAGAGAGGTTGCAAGGGAGACACATGGCAAAAGGAGATAAGCGGAGGAAGCAGGAGAGTAGATGTGATGGATGCATTTAGAGGGAGGATGACGTGGAAAGGAGCGAGACACATGGCAAGCGATGAGTGGATGATGAGAAGGAAGGAAGACCACATGGACCAAAGGGGGGAATGTGGATGGATGACAGACGGTAGTAGGAGAATGGTGGTTCTGGAAGATGACATGATGGGAGAAGGGTCCACGTTGGCTAAACACAGAGCAGCTGGGAATGATGGGGTCGCGCGAGCACCGTTGATCCGGGTGCTATGATCTCGACCGTTGGAAAGCTGCACCCCCGATTCCGGA
>JZKD02S0940005.1:752836-773030 GCA_000966675.3 Picea glauca | reverse complement strand
TGTATCCTCTCAAAACTGCAAACCCTCCTTCATCCCTCGCCCTAAACTAGTAAATCCGACTACTCCCTCTACTCCACTAAAGATCCAAAAATTGCCCCGGGATGAAATGGCTGAAGGCCAACTCAACGGTCTTTGTTATAACTGTGATGACAAATATTTCCCGGGCCACAAGTGTAAAGAACAAAATATTTTTATGGCCATCTCCGAGGATATTTCAGAAGAAGATGAAGAAACTCCCTCTATGTCTGAATCACCTGAATCCACTGACATAACCCCTCCCTCAGACCCTCCCAAAGTAGAACCAGTCATTTCCCTTAATTCTCTCACTGGCTTCTCCACTCCCCAAACCTTCAAGCTAATTGGTTACATCAAGCATCAGAAGTTCATCATTCTGGTTGATAGTGGCAACACCCATAATTTTATTCATCGCTGCATTGCCCAAGAAACTCATTGCTACATCCATGCCATCAATAATTTCCAAATCATGATTTCCAATGGTGGTTCCATGAAATGTGGAGGGCGTTGTGAAAATGTGTCTCCAAATTGGTGACTACCACTTGAAATCCCATATGTTTGCTATCGACATGGGAGGTTGTGACATTATGTTGGGTGCAGACTGGCTAAGGACTTTGGGTCCCATTCTCATGGAATTTAAAGACTTAACCATGCAATTCGACCAGGAGGGCCACCAGTATACGTTCCAAGGCATCACCGCTGGTTCACCTGAGATAATTAGTTCCCATCGCATGGAAAAGATGCTCAAAAAGGGTCATTCCGGTGTTATCACCCAACTCCATTCCATACAAGCAATAGAGACACCCTCCGTATCGCAAGACCTCCAAGCCATCCTTTCTAAAGATCAATTGGTCTTTTCCACTCCCCAAGGCCTCCCTCCTTCTCGTGGTGTTCATGATCATTCCATTCCATGCGAATGTGTCCTGACTTCCATGCCCTCAACAAACTTACCATCAAAGACAACTTTCCCATTCCTGTCATTGATGACCTCTTGGATGAATTGAGCGGTGCCCAATTCTTCACTAAATTGGATCTTTGTTCAGGCTACCACCAGATACGTATGAAAGAGGCAGATATTCACAAGACTACCTTTAGAACTCATGAGGACCACTATGAGTTTTTGGTGATGCCCTTTGTTGTTCCAGAGTCTGTACTTAAGGCTTTAAAAAGTACAGTGTCTAGGCATCCAAAATTTAGTGAAGTGTAAAAAGGGAGGAGAGTACAACTTCAGGAAAGGAAGCTAGGGTTAATTTCTAGGTTGTCGTTGTCTAACTTCCAACTGTCCCTGGATGTTTATATCCTGTTCGATTGCAGCCCATGAATGTTCAAGTTCTACCCAAGTGGTGGTTTTTTTAAGTATAGTATCAAAAATATTTAAAGAAATACGGGTTTGATCCGATAAACCGGGTTCAATATTAGGTTGTCTTACAATAGGGACAACCATAGAGGAACATAAAAAATTAAAAGAAATCTGAAGGTTTTTTATGTTGTATCAATTTGATCTTATAAAGAGAACATTGAAATTAATGTTAAGAAAAAAATGCAAACCAAAGGCCTTTTTCCGTAAATGTGTTATATTTGAAATAAAAAGTGTGTGAAATATGAGAAAAACATTTAGCTGTTTATAAAGTAAGGCTGCTATCAAGGGAGAATCTCACTCCTTAAACAGAGGAAGAAAATAGACTAAGAAGGAATCTGACGAAGTATAAAGTATGACCACTTAAAGGTGCATAGGTCTTGTATCTGTTGTTAACCAATATAGATGAAACATTGTAAACGATATAAATGAACAAAATTTAACCACCATAGTAGAAGTTTTACTAAATTGCAGTGCAACATTCATCAGATGTATATAAGAGAAATAAAATTGAATATGAATAACAAAGAGAACAAACTCATAGCACAGTCATGACAGAATCAATATTCTCCGGATTGCTTTGTATTAATTCAAAAAATAAGATAGCCTCTATTACAATCGACCAAAAAGGTCCAGCCCAGTTTTCTTCTACAAAATGTATATTTATACAGATTTTATATGCTGGAACCTCAATCGTTCCAGAGGTTTTTGGTTATAATCAAAGGAGTTAAAACATTTCGTTTCTTTATCTCTGTCCTCATTTGGTACCAGAAACCTACCTCTTCGCCTGCTCTGTGAAAATGATGCACGTCTCTACCAACTGTGATATCGGCTTAGAAGGTTCTGCTTGGTTATTGGCCTAAAAAATATAACATTCTTTCACCAATTGTGGCAACCTTCCTTCCACCTGTTGGTCTTTGGCGCTGATAGAACATAATAATATACTTGGTTTAATTATCCATTTATCTATTTGACTATGTTTGTCTGGGTTATTTGTGAAATTTTGGCTAATTCTCTTTCTTCACTTTACTTGATATTTAGTAGATATTTGACTGTATTGATCCGACCCAGTATCTCAATGCTACTTTCACCATCAGAACCCAACCACATCCCATCTAACAAACTAAAAATTTCTTCACAAGATTTTATTATCTCCTTAGCTTGTTGTCTTCCTTCAGATATATTTCTCTCCCATTCTTTCAACAAGATATTGCCCTTGGTCTGCTCTGAGATGGGAAAACTGGAACTACTGCTTATTTCCTTTCTCGTCATGGCTATAATAGCCTCTTGGAACATAACCTGAGCCACCCTGACTTCCCTTTCTCTGAGAGAGAGGTTCTCTAATATCTGATCAATGAGTTGACAACTACTTTGAATAGTTTCTACTTTAACAAGTAGACCTTGCTGCGCCACCGATAACCTTTTTCTGATTTCTATTGCTTGGGATTGAAATATCCCGATATCGATTACCTATCTTTCGGCTAACTCTAACTTGGCTCGAAGCTACTCTATCAATTCTACTTGTTGGACTATTTGTATCTGACTTGTCTGAACCATCAATTGTGACTGTTCGAGATCATCTTTGAGCCGCTCGATTTCATTTTGATCATCTATTCTAGCTTGTTCCAAAGTTGCATTCACCTGATCTTTGGCAATAAACTTTGTCGTAGCTAGTTTAGCCTCTAATGTCTTGATTAGATGAATTTTTTGCTTCAGCTGATCTTTTAGGGTCCTGACTGAATATTGGTTTTCTGTAGTGAAAGCACCCAATGTTCTTGCTATTTGCGTTGCAAATTCTTCCTTCTTCATAGTTCTTCCATCGGTTAAAATTTTAAATTTCTTGGATACAGTACCTGCCTCTTGGTAGAGTTCTTGTCTCACGACTACCTTTCTCTTCTTATCAAAGAAAAATTCATTCAGAGGTAGCTCTTCCACTGATATGGGTGTTAATTCTTCACCAAAAATCCAACCTGCGTCTGATATTCCCTTTGTTGATTGCAGGGGAGTAACAGAAACAATGGGATTACTGACCTGTTTAGATGATTTCCCTGGAGTAACGACTGAAGTTGTCTCGCTTCAAGGATCGGAAGCCTCAACTTCCTTTTTCAGGCCCCCAACCTGTTCTTCTTTATCCTGTTGTTCTTCTTGGCTGGGTGCTAAATCTTTGGAGCCTTCGGCCTTTGTTTTCTGCACCTCTACGATCGTTGGATTCTCACCTCGTAATACTGGGGGAAGGAAAATCTGCCTATGTTCTTGGAACTTGAAAAAATCAGCCCTCTCTTCAGGCGACAGGGCTTGTATTCGAGCCAAAACCTAGGCATACGAACTCGCGCCTTGGAAAATATCAACATGAGGCGAATTCTCATGCTCAAACCTTTTAAGGCCACAACTAGCTAAGTGATTACTTACGACTCTCTGTGGGTCGTGTTTCTTGAATTCAATATTGACTAATTTTATATCTTCTAAGGTTGCTGCCTCGGCCTTTGCATGCCCGAAATCTAATAAAGACTAGGTGATTAAATGAATGGGGAAAGGTGGCCATACCTTCTTTGAAAACCCCTTTAGCTCTTTACTTATTCCATCAATCACAGTTTGCATGGTGATTTCGCAATAGAACAACCTATCGGGTATAAGTAATGGTAGATCATGTGGAGGGAGAGAAGCGTTGAAAACCATGATGTATGAAAACTCTTCATCCACGTACCAGTTGGCGACCCTACTTAAATTGGCTGTAATGCTATCCAAGATCTGGGGCGGTGGATTACCAAAGATGGCGACATGCATCGGTACCATTACCCAATTGAAGATTTCATATATAAAATCTGAAGCCTTATCCTCCCAAAGCTTAGAATAGGCTTAGTCTCCGATGGAGCCTAGCTCCAATTCATTAAGGGAAAAAGTGTCATGGAACACATGGCATCCATTATGTATGCAGACATAAAAAATGAGGTGGCTTTCCCACTTTCCCTCTGTGTCGGATATTTTGTAATCCGACTGATTAGACTATCTGATAACATTTTGGCCCAGTCGAAAGAAGAGCCTTCTGCTACTATGTACATCAAAGGCACCCATCAGAGGAAACAATGTGTGGTGTCTTCACTCCTGTACACTCTACAGGTCATCATCGCTACGTATTTGAACTATGGTTCCAAACAATATATGGAATAAATTCAATTGTTGTCTGCCCTAAACTTCGTTAGGTTTGGGACCTAATCCTCTATCGAATCAGATAAACTTTTCCCGTATTGCTCGCTTTCCTTCTGTTTAAAACCCTCTAGAAACTCTGCATTGTATGTGAAGTCCGACGTGGGTGGTAACTTGTACATAGTCTGTAAGTTTTCTGGTCTAAAAGTCCCAACAGTGACCTTCTGCTCACTGATGATGGTTCTGGTAGGGATGTCTACATGATCTAGCACCCATCAGATCATGTCATAGTAAGGTAGAAGGCATGGCCTGGCTACTACTTTTTGCATCTCTGCCTAGACGACAATCTTGTATTTGGTAGTCATGTTATCTTTCTTGTTGTCACTAGAATCGTCCGAACAGTTCACCACATCTGATTGCAAAACCTCTAAGATGTATGACCAAGTTTGTAAGTAATCGATGCTTCAAGGTGAAGTATATGAAACGTTATCGGAGCCTTTTTCCGAAATCTCAGCACTTGTCTTGAACGTTTTTCATGGGGCCATGACAGAAGATTGTGACTTAGCTCTCCTGCAATAAAAATGAGTATACATACAGAGATCAGTTTGCTCTGAAAAACTTATCTGCGTGGAATAGAAATGACCTTTATGAATAGAATAGAAAGGAAAAAGATCTATATCTTCGATCATTTAAAATCTAGGTGTCTTTATGAATAGAATGGTCAAATCATATTTAGAGACAGATTTAGCAATAAAGACCCTATCCTTACTTCCCGTTTTTCCTCATTTCCAATTAATGCCATAAATTTCGACGGTTCTTGACACAAGGTGGTGCAAGGAAATTTAAAATTGCCTCATAGACTGTGCATATTATTATTTGTATTGAACACTGATTAAGATAGCTTAGCTTTTTTGATTAAGCTTACTTAAATTTTAATCATCCTTTCGGCATTCTCCATATCGGGAGTTTTCACTCTAACCTTTCGATCCTCTAAAACCCGAGATCGCGATGATTAGATTTAGTTAAGCAAGGATGTAACCAGATTAAGTGTTTTAGTAATCATGTTTTAATTTATATCATGACTTCGCGGTTCGGGGCTTCGAGGGTATAGTTTCCGGGAGGAACATATGCCGAGTCGTGAAATCTCGAGAGACTTTAACCATGGTTAAAACTACACACTCTGGACATTAACCCGAGTTACTTATGTGAGAGTCTCATGGTTTTGTCTTTCGGGGTTATGACGGTAATGTTTTAGGAGAGAGTGAACGTCGAGACATGAAATCCTGACAACACTTGACTGGGGTTTAAATAATTTTACTCTTGGCTTTCTCCTGAGGTAAGATTTTAAAACTTTTCGCGACCTCGCACATCGAGGTTTGCAAGTCTTGTGACTTGTGACCCCCAAAGAGCGATATTCCGAGGTACCAAAAGTAAAGACTTTCCTTTAACAATATAAAGTGGTAAGTTATGAAACATAACATCCCTCACTATTTCGCATGTCGAGACTACTAAGATTTTCGGTAGGTAAATGTCACGAAGCGAAAAAGAACTCAAAAACCAACATTTGACCTTAAAAAATACATTTAAACTAGTTGAAAAAGGCAGCTCCATCATAGGCTCCAACTAGGGATCCCATCTTCTTGCAAGATGGGAAGAACAGTAGACCACGTGCTTGTATTGGGTAAATGGATTCATTTGCTTCACTTCTGCTAAACTTCCATTAGGGAAAAGATAAGCAGAGGGAAGAAGAGATCTTGGCTTTCACTTCTGCAAAGCTTTTAAATACTCACTATGTTTCATACTTAGCTACAGTCCCTTTCACGACTTTCTCTTTCTCTTTACTAAATTTAGGTTTGCATTAAGACAAATCAAAACAGTTCTAGGAAATCCAATAGATCTTGTAACTTTTGGCCTGCATCCAATGAAATTTATTACATTCTTTTAATCGGGGAGTCCCGTCCAGGCTTAGGATGAGGATCTAGTCTCGAGAAAGTTGATTACCAGAGTAGAGTGAAAATCATGTATAACAGCCTTACAGACATCTCAGATATTGCTTCGCTGCCAGCGGGCCTATTCAGTACCTCGGTGAAGTTATCTGCCCCTTTTTTGCTGAATTTCCTTTCACCACTTCGGAATATATTTATGCATTTAAATGATGAGACGAGGGAAATCATTTCTGAATTTCCTTTCATCCTCTCTTCAGACTAGATGTACAATTAGATATGACTTTCCTTTCACCATTTGTCTTATAATTTTCTTTTTAGAACACGAAGTGGGGGCAATCAGTTTATATGAGGGGTGATATTTGTATAATATATGGCAATGGAGGTATGTTAACTTACTTTGATTTCTCGGTACCAACCTTCCCTTATCCTTCACCACACCTTAACCTGCAGGAAAAAGGGGAAAAATCATTTCTAGGGGTTTTCCTTGGAGCAAGCCTCAATCCTTCGAAACTGTTGGAAAACCCAAAATAGTCAGGATCCACCTACGCATAACTTGCTTAGTAAGAGACTGAGGAGTTATAAAGACCAACTTCCTTTCCAAAATACACTTTACATCTTTCGAAGTTAAAACATGATCTCTTCCCCATATATATAAATCCAGAAAGGTACTTGGATTTTTAAGAAGATAAAAGTGAAGACCAAAAGAAAGATGACAGACAGATTTTTGTACACTGAGGAGCAGGGGTCGAAAAATAAAACTGTTTTTTGAAAACCCTTTCCCAGAGATGCTTTACTTAACTATCACCCATCTTTATTTTAAGTTAACTTCTTAGGACCCAGAGAAATTAATTGTTCTTTTTAATAACAACTAAGAGAAAACATTAGATTGATGGGACCTTTATGGGGCTTATGAGACCTTTGCTTTCTTAAAGAATAGAATTCTCGGGAGTTCATACATTTACCTTACCATTTTGAAACAACCGAAAAACTTTTCTATCACCTGATTTTGGTGAATTTAGCCTCCGATACATGACTTTCTGTTTTCTCCTTTCGCTCGTTTAGGTCGCAAGCCGAAATCCTATGAACACGAAGAGTGTCCCTTAAAAGAGTTGAATGTATTTGAAAATTGCGTATCTCTATGTATACTGACCTAATTAATTAAAAATGAAAAATTACCTCAAGGGAATCATGAAATAGAAAGCAAATACAAACCGGTATATACAATGGAAATCCTTTGAGAACCAATTATTTCATGTAGTGTTTTAGATAATGCCCATTGACAGGGGCGTTGAAGATTTTACCATCCAGGTTTTCTAATAAAAATGAATTTTTTCCTTCGGAAGTTGCGACTCTAAAATGTCCATACCAAATATGATCGAATTTACCGTGTTTCACTGAATCTTCCTTCCTAGCATCCCATATTAAGACCAAATCACCCGGAAGAAACTCTCTGTCTTTTGTCTTTCGGTCAAATAACGTTTTCATGTCGTCTTGATATTTTTGTAATCTTTCGTGCACTTTGACCCTGTTTTGTTGTACTTCGATCAGCTGATTTATTCTCCTTGTGACGTGGTTTGGTTCTTCTTTCTCATCTTGCCATAGTTTCATTACGGGAAGTTCCAAGTTTATGGGTAATACCACATCAGTCCCATATACCATCTGGAAAGGAGAAATGTCGATGGATTTTTTTGTGCCAATCTGATTTGCCCATAGTGCATATTTTAAATGTACATGCCAGGATCTCTTGTTCTCATTCAACACTTTCTTAATTATGTTGATCAGACTCTTGTTCAAAGATTTGGCCAGTCCATTTCCTTGGGGATAATATGCCGTAGAATGGCCGAGTATAATATTGTATTTTTGGAAAAAAACTAAGCATAGCCATAGATTTAAAAGACCGGGCATTATCTGTTACTATCTTTCGGGGGCAGTTGAATCTAGATAAAATGTTTTCTTCAAGGAAATCTATTACCACCGAATATGTAGCCTTCCTGGTTGGAATAGCCTCTACCCATTTAGTAAATTAATCTGTGGCAGTTAAGATCCATTTGTGTTGAGCGCTGGAATGAGGGTTAATTTCGCCTATAAACTCCAGTCCCCACTGTTGAAAAGGAGCCTCTATTTTGACTGAAACTAAAGGTAGCACTGGGAGTTTATGCTTTCCTACAAACAGTTGGCAAGGGTCGCAAGCCTTGACTTTGGCATTTACATAAGAGAAAATCTTAGGCCAATAATACCCTGCCCTCAGGATTTTATAAGCTGTCGCTCTCCAAGCGTGATGTCCCCCACACACTCCTTCGTGGAATTCACTTATGACCTCCTATGTTTCAGATTCAACCAAAAAAACTAAAAGGAAGCCAAGTGGGTCCTTCCAAAAGAATTTACCCTCAGATATATAGTATTTGACCGCATGTAGTTTTAGCGTTCTGGCTTTGGATGGAGATAAATCACTCGGGCACTTCAAATTTAGTTGGTAGGATACTATGTTTTTGTACCAGTTAGAGGAGGTAAACTTTTCTTTGATTCTAATTTCACTTATTTTCTCATAGATCTCTCTCATATCTTCATATTCTCCACATCCCTGTATGCTGTTTATGCCGAGGGATCTGAAATTAGATTTAGCTAAGAGTTTAGCCAAACCTTGACCTTTTACTAGTTTCGTTGGCTTTATTTCCAAATCAAATCCTGAATTTTTGCAAGCCACCATCCCCTTTTGCCATCACTATCAGGCTGCACTAAAATGTCTTTTACAGAGCTAGTAAGTACATATACGATTATCTTGGAATTCAATACATAAGTTCTAAAAGCCTTTAATGCCTTTACCATAGCATATGCCTGTTTTTCCATTATATCATATTTTAGTTCCACGTCTCTGAGACTTTTGCTGAAAAAAGATATCGGTTGTTCGAAGCCTTCCTCATTTTTCTGGAGGAGCACCGCGGCAATGGTATGCTCAGAGGAGAATGAGAAAATGAGAAAATCCATTATATAGTCAGGGCTTTCCAGTACAGGTGCCTCGCTTATAACCTTCTTGATACAAGCAAACGATTCTTTGGCCTCTGCTGTCCATTTTGCCTCGCAGTTTTTCTTTAACATACCTGTAATTAATTTCACAATTTCAACAAAGTTTGGGGTAAACCTTCTCAAAAGGTTTGTCTTTCCTAAGAATGACTGAATTTCCTTTACATTTCTAGGAATATTTATTGTTTCTATAGCTTGAACCCTGCTGGGGTCAATTTTAATTCCGTCTCGGGACACAATATGGCCCAAGAGTTTACCTTCTCGCATGGTGAAGTAAGACTTTTTGGGGTTTAAAGACAGACTGAACCTGCGGCATTTTTTGAAAGTCTGTTTGAGATGTATTAAATGATCTTCGTCAGTCTTGGAAAAAATGGTTAGATCGTCGAGATAGATAACTACAAACTTGTCTCTTTCACCGATGAAAGCGATATCCATAGCACACTGGAAGGTGGCACCTGCATTCATTAGACCGAAAGGCATCTTATCATACATGAATGTACCCCAGGGTGTAGTGAAGGCTATTTTTTCTTTATCTTGTTCATTTACAGCAATTTGATTGTACCCAGAGAAACCGTCGATCATAGACATCATATTTTCTCCGACTACCTTTTCTAAAACATGATCCGTTTTAGGTAAAGGATAGTTGTCTTTGAGAGAAGATTTATTTAAATTTCTGAAATCAACACACAATATAATTTCCCGACTCTTTTTTCTAACCGAGACCAGGTTTGCCACCCAATCGGAGTATCTTAGTGGTACTATTATTTTCGCGTCTAAAATCTTCTTAACTTCTCTTTCGACTACGGGTAGTAAGATAGGGTTTATTTGTCTAATATTTTTCCTAAAAGGATTGACACCAGGCTTCAGAGGTATATTATGTTTGATCACAGTAGTGTCATAGGTCCTAAGCTCTTCGTAAGACCAAGAGAAAACATCTTTATATCATGCAAGCAAGTCTTTATACTTATTTTTCACCTCAAGAGGAAGGTACTTTGATATTTTCACCATCCTAGGTTCCTCTTTTGTCCCTATGTCGCAATCTTTGACCTCTTTTGGTTGGGGTTGGAGAGTGGATTTTAAAGGCATGTCATTTTGATCGAAAATTCTTTCCAGGGGGATTAATCCCTTTGGAATCTGATTACTTTTTAAAAATAACATGCGATGGTTGGAAATTTTTTCTCGGAACTCCTGAGGGTCTTCTCCTTCTTGCATGATCCATGTGTGATAATTTTGATTCTCTTGATCGATGTGAGTTTTAGAAAAGTTTCCCACTACTTCTAGGAACTTCCTGATCTGTTCGTCATCCTTGAAAACTTGCCAGTGTTGTATGTTGTTTGGGATGGATGGTCTGTGCCTTACCTCTATATGGTATTTTAATTTAAAATTTGTGGGGGGAGAGAACGTCGAGGCTGCCTTGGCTAATGAATCAACAAATTTTCGGCGCGTGGGATGAAGTGAATATTTACAGACGAGAAGAAATTCTCCATTAGATCCCCGACATAATTTCTATATGCTCTCAATCTAGGGTGGTTGGCCTGGTATTGTCGATTCATTTGTTTGACTATCAACTCAGCGTCTCCATATACTTCCAGGTTCTTTATGTTCAACTTCTTGGCAGCTTCCAATCCCAATACTAAGGCCTCATATTCACATACATTGTTAGTGTAGTCTATATCCCATTGAAGCCTGTAAGAAAAAGGGACAACAAATTTATTTTAAGGTGCCACAAAAAGTACTGCTGCACATGCTCCTTCACATGACAGAGCACCGTCAAAAAACATTTTCCAAATCCCTATGCTATGCATATTTTTAGATTCTTTCTCGTCTACATAAGTTTCCTTTGTGAAACTATCTAGACCATCATCAAAAGACAAAATACAATTTCCTATATCTTGATCCGCAATGTAATCGGGAAAATTGTTAGGATTCTGAGGATCGCTCACTATATAGGCTAACCTCGTTTCCTTGTATAACCGAGTAAGTTATCCACCAAACACAAGAATTGTGGCATAAGTCATGTCGAGTTGGAGGGACCCCCCAAGTTTGCCCCCCCATGACCTTGATAGTAGTAAGCCATACTTTGGGGGGATATCAGCAATAACTACATCCATCAGGATGCTTTTGACTGGGACCTATACAAGGGTGACTACTAAATCTTTTATCATACCCATACACTTAACTCTTCTCGAATCGAAAGAGTAGAGATCTCCGTAAGGTCTGGTGATATCGAGGCCTAGTCTATCCATAATAGTTTTGGGCATCACGTTATGCGAAGCTCCAGAGTCTAGCATGCAGTTATGCAACAGTCGATCATGCACATTTAGGGTGATATAGAAAGGAGCAATGGTGTCTCTGGCACCCTCGAAATGTGGACCAAAAGTGATATTGGGCTTATCATATTCCAAGTTTATCACATTGGATTGGCTTTCTTGGTTTGAACAACCTATCACTTTGGTTATCTGTTTACGATATGTAGGATTCTTTGCTAATTCAACCAGAGGGATAGGTATTTTTATTCTATTTATCTCATTTTCAAAACTAAAACTGCCAGCACCTTTGTCCATTTCTTTGGTTGAAATATTGGATTCTCTCTTCTCCAACTTATTTGTCTAAGCTGATTTATTACTCGTGATCTTAATTATCGGTGTTTTTGTATCGACCATCTTGATCTCCTTTGTTTGGGTCTCGACCTCCTTCGTCTTTGGATCCAATAAGTCAGTCCCTTTAGATGTTTTGGTCTCCTTTGGGATGGGCAAATATAATTCACCTCTAGGGAGAATTTTCCTGGGTTGAGAAATCAACATGGACTTGTTTTTAGAACTCAGGTTATACCTAGGTTGGACTTCAGCCATTATTGAATCAGTTACTTCTTGATGGTCTAGGACATCTGTGTTGTTTATGTCATCATATTCATCCGAGAGTTGCTGTGTGCTTAAAGACTTCTCATAATCTTCTTTAGTTATATAAGGTTGAGTGAAATCATCACCCAAATTTGTCACATCTTATTCCAGACCTTCGAAGTCTTATAGATCATTTCCTCCTATAAAATTTTCATTTTTTAAAGGGGTTTGAATTTTATGATCTTCATTTTTAGTCTGTATTTGTTGATTTTGAAGGTTGGGGTTTCTCCTGAAGTCTCTTTTAATGAAAGGATCGACCTTCGATTGATCCAGTTCCATCTTAGAAATTTTATTAGAAAATTCCTTGATTATCCTAGCCATATCGTCCATTTTATCGTCTGTAGATCTATTAGACCCTGAGGGTCTGGCTTGTTCCCTGAAACGTCTGGCTTCTCGGTTTCCCATTTCTACCTTAGCCTTCAACTTGCCAGAATCCATCATGTTAGATTTGATTTCTACAACATCATCCTGCATTCGAGTTAGGGTAGCCCCTCTTCTTTCTCTTAAGAGGAGGGCAAAATCGGGTTCGAAAGCTCCCACGAAGGTTACTTTCGCTGTAGGTTGGGACGGTTTAACTTTGGCTAGGATTTTATTATACATCTTATTAAATATTTGTATAAATTCCATAACTTTTTTCGAATTCTTTTTCTTTAAAGAGCCAAACTCGGTCAAATAATACAAGTTATCTTTCCTTTCGCCCCATTGCCTAAGGAAAGCGTCTTCTAGAGAATTGTAGGATAATATTGACCCTGCGGGTAGGCTTTGAAACCAGGTTCGTACCTATCCTTTGAAAGTTTGGACAAAAAGCCTCGAATACACATCTTTGTGTTCGAGACCTAGGATATTCGCGAACTGATCGAAGAAGTTTATATGTTCGGCTACGGTCAAGTCTCCTTCTCCTGTAAACTTAGGTTATTTTTTTATATAATTTTTGGGGAAGTCATGAAGAGGGACATGTAGAACCAAAGGTGCATATATTAGAGCCACTTTAGTGAAAAATCTATGAGGAGGGAGAGGCCCTTGGCCTCCATCTCCTCCTCATGGAGCCCCACCACCTCCTAAAACTCCTCCACCTCTGAAAACCCCTCCACCTCCTCCTCCGGCAGCTACCATTGGTACTACTGGATAAGGAAACGATGTATTATACAGAGGGTTCTGGAACACTAAAAGTGAATCTTTAGCTTCTTAGTGAGACGGGAAGGCCAAATATGGGTGATAAGTGGTGTGAGGACTCGACTCTTCAGATTTCCAAGAAATGTAATCAGGGGAACCTATGAGCATGTAATTTGAGTGTAAGGTATACCCTCTGAGATTTGGTGAGGTTGAGAGATCTAACTGAAAATTTGGTGGGATATCGATCTCTGATAAACCCACTGTAGGGATTTTATCTCTGTATATATCAGAGATTATCGAATGAGTTTCACTCTTAGTCTCAGAGAGAGCTAAAATCAGATTGATGGTTTTGTGAGGGGAACTGTATGAAGTTGAAGGTTATTTATCTATTAGAACATAATAATATACTTGGTTTAATTAGCCATTTATCTATTTGAACTATGTCTGTCTGGGTTATTTGTGAAATTTTGGCTAATTCTCTTTCTTCACTTTCCTTGATATTTAGCAGATATTTGGCTGTATTGATCCGACCCAGTATCTCAATGCTACTTTCACCATTAGAACCCAACCACATTCCATCCAACAAACCGAAAATTTCTTCACAAGATTTTCTTATCTCCTTAGCTTGTTGTCTGGCTTCAGATATATTTCGCTCCCATTCTTTCAAGAAGATATTACCTCTGGTCTGCTTTGAGATGGGAAAACTGGAACTACTTCTTATTTCCTTTCTCGTCATGGCTATAATAGCCTCCTGGAATGTAACCCGATCCGCCCCAACTTCCCTTTCTCTGAGAGAGAGGTTCTCCAATATCTAATCAATGAGTTGACAACTACTTTGAATAGTTTCTACTTTAACAAGTAGACATTGCTGCGCCACCGATAACCTTTTTCTAATTTCTATTGATTGGGATTGAAATATACCGATATCAATTACCTGGCTTTCGGCTAAGTCTAACTTGGCCCAAAGCTGCTCTATCAATTCTCCTTGCTAGACTATTTGTATCTGACTTGTCTAAACCATCAGCTGTGACTGTTCGAGATCAGCTTTGAGCCGCTTGATTTCATTTTGATCATCTATTATAGCTGGTTCCAAAGTTGCATTCACCTGATCTTTGGAAACAGACTCTGTCGTAGCTAGTTTAGCCTCTAATGTTTTGATTAGATGATTTTTTCGCTTCAGCTGATCTTTTAGGGTCTCGACTGAATATTGGCTTGCCATAGAGAAATCACCCAATGTTCCTGTTGTTTGTGTGGCAAATTCTTCCTTCTTCATGGTTCTTCCATCAGTTAAAATTTTAACTTTCTTGGATACAGTACCTACCTCTTGGTAGAGTTCTTGTCTCACGACTACCTTTCTCTTATTATCAAAGAAGAATTCATTCGGAGGTAGCTCTTCCACCGATATGGGTGTTAATTCTTCACCAAAAATCCAACCTGTGTCTGATATTCCCTTTGTTGATTGCAGGGGAGTAACAAAAACAATGGGATTACTGACCTATTTAGATGATTTCCCTGGAGTAACGACTGAAGTTGGATCGCTTGGAGGATCGAAAGCCTCAGCTTCATATTTCGGGCCCCCAGCTTGCTCTTCTTTATCCTGTTGTTCTTCTTGGCCGAGTGCTGAATCTTTGGAGCCTTCGGCCTTTGTTTTTTGCACCTCTATGGTCATTGGATTCTCATTCCGTAATATTGGGGGAAGGTAGCTCTGCCTATGTTCTTGGAACTTGAAAACATCAGCCCTCTCTTCGAGAGACAGGGCTTGTATCCGAGACAAAACATCGGCATACGATCTCGCACCTCATAAAATATCATCATGAGGTGAATTCTCGTGCTCAAACCTTTTAAGGCCACAACTATCTAAGTAATTACTTATGACCCTCTGTGGGTTGTATTTCTTGAATTCAATATTGACTAATTTTATATCTTCTAAGGTTGCTGCCTCAGCCATTGCATGCCCGAAATATAATAAAGAATAGGTGTTTAAATGAATGGGGAAAGGTGGCCATGCCTTTTTTGAAAACCCCTTCAACTCTTTACTTATGCCATCGATCACGGTTTGCATGTTGATTTCACGACATGCCAACCTATCGGGTATAAATAATGGTAGAGCATGTGGAGGGACAGAAGCACCGAAAACCTTGATGTATGAAAACTCTTCCTCCATGTACCAGTCGACCACCCTGCTTAAATTGGCCATAATGCTATCCGATATCTGGGGCGGTGGATTACCGAAGATGGCGACATGCATCGATACCATTACCCAATTGAAGATTTCGTAAATAAAATATAAAGTCTTATCCTCCCAAAGCTTAGAATGATAGACATGGATAGGCTCAGTCTCTGATGGAGCCCAGCTCCAACTCATTAAGGGAAAAGGTGTCATGGAACACATGGCATCCATTATGTATGCAGACATAAAAAATGAGGCAACTTTCCCGCTTGCCCTCTGCATCTGATATTCTGTAATCTGACTGGTTAGACTATCTGATAACATTTTGGCCCAGTCGAAAGAAGAGCCTTCTGCTACTGTGTACATCAAAGGCACACATGGGAGGAAAAAATGCATGGTGTCTTCCCTCCCATACGATCTACAGGTCATCATCGCTATGTATTTGAACTGTGGTTCCAAAGAAGATATGGAATAAATTCCATTATTGTCTTCCCTAAACTTCATTGGGTTTGAGACCCAATCCTTGATCAAATCAGATAAACTTTTTCACGTATTTCTCACATTCCTTCTATTTAAAACCCTCTAGAAACTCTGCATTGTATGTGAAGTCCGACGTGGGTGGTAACTTGTACATAGTCTGTAAGTTTTCTGGTCGAAAAGTCCCAACAGTGACCTTCTACTCACTGATGATGGTTCTGGTAGGGATGTCTACATGATCTAGCACCCATCAGATCATGTCATAGTAAGGCAGAAGGCGCGGCCTGGCCACTACTTTGTGCATCTCTACCTAGACGACGATCTTGTATTTGGTAGTCATGTCGTCTTTCTTGTTGTCACTGGAATCGTCTGAACAGTTCACCGCATCTGATTACAAAACCTCTGATATGTATGACCAGGTTCGTAAGGAATCGATGCTTCGAGGTGAAGTATCCGAAACGTTATCAGAGCCTTGTCCTGAAATCTTAGCACTTGTCTTGGATGCTTTTCATGGGGCCATGATAGAAGATTGTGACTTAGCTCTCCTGCAATAAAAATGCGTATACATACAGAGATCGATTTGTTGTGAAAAACTTATTTGCGCGACATAGAAATGACCTTTATGAATAGAACAAAAAGGAAAAAGATCTATATCTTCGATCATTTAAAATCTAGGTCTCTTTATGAATAGAATTGTCAAATCATATTTAGAGACAGATTTAGCAATAAAGACCCTATCCTTACTTGCCGTTTCACCTCATTTCCAATTAATGCCATAAATTTCGATGGTTCATGACACAAGGTGGCACAAGGAAATTTAAAATTACCTCATAGACTATGCATATTATTATTTGTATTGAACACTGATTAAGCTGGCTTAGCTTTTTTGATTAATCTTACTTAAACTTTAAGCATCCTTTGGGTGTTCGCCGTATCGGGAGTTTTCTCTCTAACCTTTCGAGCCTCTAAAACTCGAGATCACGATGCTTAGATTTAGTTAAGCAAGGACATAACCAGATTAAGTGTTTTATTAATCATGTTTTAATTTATATCACGACTTTGTGGCTTGGGGCTTCGAGGGTATAGTTTCTGGGAGGAATGTATGACGAGTTGCAAAATCCTGAGAGAATTTAACCATGGTCAAAACTACACACTCTGGACATTAACCCAAGTTACTTATGTGAGAGTCTCGTGGTTTCATCTTTCGGGGTTATGACGGTAATGTTTCAGCAGAGAGTGAATGCTGAGACGCGAAATCCTGACAGAACTTGACTGGGGTTTAAAGAATTTTACTCCTGGCTTTCTCCTGAGGTAAGCTTTTAAAACTTTTCATGACCTCTCACATCAGGGTTTGTAAATCTTGTGACTTGTGACCCCCGAAGAGCAATATTTTGAGGTACCAAAAGTAAATACTTTCGTTTAATGATATAAAGTTTTAAGTTATGAAACATAACATCCCTCGCTATTTTGCATGTCAATACTACTGAGATTTTCGGTAGGTAAATGTCACGAAGCAAAAAAGAACTCAAAAACCAACATTTGACCTTAAAAAATACATTTAAACTAGTTGAAAAAGGCGGCTCCAACGCCCTTTGGCTTATGTAATGCCCCCTCCACCTTCCAAAGCCTCATGAATCATGTCTTCCATCCTTTCCTTCGCCATTTTGTCTTAGTTTTCTTTGATGATATCCTCATCTATAGAAAAACCTAGAAAAACCATCTTGCTCATGTGGATCGATTTCTCCATCTACTCTCTCAGCACCAACTTTTCCTCAAACAGTCTAAATGTGCTTTTGGCACCTCAGAAGTAGAATACTTGGGTCATCTGGTTGACAAAGATGGCTTCTGGGTGGATCCTAAAAAGATTGAAGCTATGCAAGAATGGCCTCACCCAAAGACTCTTAAGAGATTACATGGATTTCTAGGCTTAACAGGGTATTATCGCAAGTTTGTAAAGAAGTATGGGAAGATTGCAGCACCTTTCACTGCTTTCCTAAAAAAGAACTCTTTCACTTGGACTCCAACTGTTGCTCAAGATTTTCAAACCATGAATATGGCCATGTGCACCACTCTAGTCCTCACCCTTCTTGATTTCAAAAAGACATTTATGTTGGAATGTGATGCCTCAGGGAAAGGAATTGGTGTTGTCCTTATGCAAGAGGGTCAACCTTTGACCTTTACCAGCAAACAACTATCTGAAAGAAATCTGGGAAAATCCATCTATGAAAAGGAAATGTTGGCTATTCTGCATGCCGTGGATCTGTGGCATCCTTATCTATTAGGGCAATGGTTCCAAATGAAGACAGACCATCAAAGCCTCAAGTTTTTTTTGGAACAATGCATTTCCACCCCAGAACAACAAAAATGGGTGACTAAACTCTTTGGATATGGTTATGAGATCATTTATAAGAAAGGAAAAGACAATGTGGTTGTGGATGCACTTTCCCAAAAATATGAAGATGAAGGATCCCTTTTTTCTCTTTCATTCATTGTACCAGATTGGCTCCAAGCCATTCACCAGGAATGGCTACAAGATCCCAAAAGTTCGTAGTTGATCCAGAAATTGCAGTCCAATGCTCCATCTTCCCTAGGGTACTCTTGGCTCCATGAGGAACTTTGAGAAAAAGGCTGTTTGTATTTAAGTAAACAATCAAAGCTTAAATCCACGGTACTTTCTGAGCTTCATGCTACACCCACAATAGGGCACTCCAGGTTCACCAAAACCTATGACAGGGTCAAACGTTCCTTTTTTGGGGATGGTATGAAACAAGACATTCATAATTTTGTAGCTGAATGTGACATGTGTCAATGAAACAAGGGAGAAACAGTCAAATCTTCGAGCACACTACAACTGCTCCTAATTCCACCTACTATTTGGAAGGATATCTCTATGGATTTTATTACCGGTTTACCCAAATCGGGAAATAAATCCATCATCATGGTGGTTGTTGATCGCCTTTCCAAGTATGCTCATTTCCACGCCCTTCAACACCTGTTTACAGCATCCACGATGGCTCAAATCTTCATGGATCAGGTCTTCAAGCTTCATGGAATGCCGTGCTCTATTGTTTCTGATCGTGATCCAACTTTCACAAGCAATTTTTGGCAAGAATTGTTCAAGATACAAGGGAGAGAATTGCATCTCAGCACAACTTATCATCCTCAGAATGATGGCCAAACGAAAGTTGTCAACAAGTGTTTGGAAACATATTTGAGGTGTTTTTCCTCGGAAAAGAAAAATTAGTGGGCTCAATGGTTACCCCTAGTTGAATGGTGGTAAAACAATTCATACCATACAACTACACACATGACTCCTTTTTAAGCAGTATATGGACATAAGCCACCTTCAGTTCTCTCATACTTACCAAGTGCCTCGAAGGTCCAGGCGGTTGAACTAACACTTACAAATCGAGAGGCTATTCTCTGTACCCTCAAAGATAATTTGGTCATGGCATATAATCGCATGAAGGAACAAGCAGATCAAGGTCGCTCTAAACATCAATTTCTAGAAGGGGATTAGGTGTTTCTTCGACTGCAACCTTACAAGAAAACTTCCCTCAAGGCCGAGCATTGTCAGAAGCTAGCACCCAAATTCTATGGTCCTTATACCATGCTCAAGTGTGTTGGACAAGTCGCCTATCAGTTAGCATTGCCCAGCCATTCAAAGCTACATCTTGTTTTTCATGTTTCATGCTTAAATAAGGTGATTGGAGCTAAGTGCCAAATTCAAACCAACCTTCCAAAGTTAGCTGAAGAAGGATCCATTTGGCTACAACCAGAAGTCGTTTTGGACCAGTGTGAGCATTGCCTATGTCAGAGAACCATCAAGGAAGTGCTCGTCTAGTGGAATTTAGATACAAATCCAGCAGACGCCACTTGGGAACTAGCTACCATTCTCCAACATTTTCCTCATCTCAAGCCTTGAGGACAAGGCTGTTTTAAGGGGGCAGACATGTTAGGGTCCTAACCCGCACATAGGTAGAACAATATATTTGGATGTAATAAAGGTCAATATTAATAAGGCCTTTCAATAAAATAGAATAAGGCGGAT